>BHFT01015509.1:0-79842 GCA_004320025.1 Laticauda laticaudata
AGTGAACCAATCTGTAAGTGGCCTTTTCGGCCAATCAGAACGAGGGACTTGGAACCTACCAAGTTCCATACAGAACATGCACATTAAAAGTATATGGTGGTAGCACCACGTAACTGTTGGAAAGACAACCACCACTAACTGCTAGGAAATACAGATTTCAGGATGCAGCCTCTTTAATGAGAGCTGCAAAGAAGCAGTTAATCATCTCTTGTTTTGTGGTTACATACTTGAAATTCCAGCCTTTGCTGGAATTTTATTCCTTATAATTAGGCACAGAATTATAGAGGTCATGTTAAGACTTGTTGGAAGAAAAATCCAGTCTGGTTCCAAGCCAGGAGAAAGATGCTGGAAATAAAATAACTGCAGGAAAGAAAGTATCTGTTTATTTGGCAGTCTTATGTTTCAGTGGGGGTAACCAGATTCATTTAACCAACACATTACTAACTTAAGAACTACAGCCATCTAATCATTTCACCACAGTGGCCGGAAGTGGGGCAAAACTCACTTAATGCATGTCTCATTTGGTAGCAGAAGTTTTGGGCTCAATCGTGGTTGTAAGTCAAGGATTAACTGTACGTAGCTGCTCTATCTGCTGCCTGCTACAGAAACACCGATGCCACAGAAAACTTAAAAATCAACTAGTAGCTAATGTTGCTTGTTGGGAAAATGTTTCTTATGTTTTCTCCTCTCTTTTCTGCCTTCCTCCTTCCTTTCCCATATATTACTGCCTGCTTAGTTTTCTAACTCAGTTTTCTTGACATCTTGATTTGTGTTTCCTTTCCTCGTTGTTCTCCACACAGTCCATAAAGCCTTGCACAAATACAATGCATATTTGGCAGCTTTCAGGGAGAGTTTCATCCACATCTAAGGGCTAAAGAGTGTTCCAAGCAGCACAGCTGCAGCATGAAAAAATACCGCCTGCCAGCATCTCTGAGGAGGGTGATTCTTTTGTGCCCCATTGGAACAGAATGTTAAAAATGTTTGCACCAAGACAAATTCCTTGTGCGTCCAATCATACTTGGCCAATAAAGAATTCTATTCTATTCTATTCTATTCTATTCTATTCTATTCTATTCCCTGCATAAAAAGAAAAACAACTGTGATGGAGGAATGGGGTTTGTCTAGTTTGGTGAAAAGGACTAGGATTGACACGATAGCTGTGTTCCAGTATCTCAGGGGCTGCAACAAAGTAGAGGGAGTCAAACTATTCTCCAAAGCACCATAAGGCAGGACAAGAAACAACAGGTGGAAACTAATCAAGGAGAGTTTCAGATTAATATCCTTTGGTGTAGTTGTCCTGAGTTAACTGTTTTTAAAATATTTTTTTTGTCTGAATGATTGACATGACTCAAGGAGAGAACCAGCTGAGAACTAAGGAGAAATTTCCTGACAGTGAGAAAAATTAATCAGTGGAACAGCATTCCCTCCAGAAATTGTAGGAGGGAAGCCAGATAGGATTCCCTGATGCAGATATTTAAAAAATAGAATAGAATTCTTTATTGGCCAAGGGTGACTGGACATACAAAGAACTGGTCTTGGTGCAAATGCTCTCAGTGTATATAAAAGATACATTCGTCAAGCGTCAAGAACCATCAGGTACAACACTTAATGATAGTCAAAGCAGAGGTGGTATTCTGCAAGTTCTGACCAGTTCTAGAGAACTGGTAGCGGAAATTTTGAGTAGTTTGGAGAACTGGTAAATACCTCTGACTGGAAATTTTACAGTAACCTTCCCCTGCCACACCACCAAGCCACACCCACAGAACCGGTAGTAAAAATTTTTGTATCCTACCACTGAGTCAAAGGGTACAATAAGCAATCAAATCATACTAGGAAACAGTCAGTATAGATCGTAAAGATACAAGTGACAAAGTTACAATCATACAGTCACAAGTGGGAGGAGATGAGTGATAAGGAATGATGAGAAAGTTAATAGTAACAGTAGTACAGACTTAGTAAATAGTTCAACAGTGTTGAAGGAATTATTTGTTCAGCAGAGTGATGGCGGAAAAAAACTGTTCTTGTGTCTAGCGATACTGGTGTGCAGTACTCTAAAAAGGGGCTTTGATCTTATTGTCACTATGACATTTTCTTATTGTGATCTTATTGTCACTATGACATTTTTTGAACCCCCTTGTCCTTCTGCAGATCCCCCCACTGTTCTAATTATTCCTTAGACCCTCACACTCTGAGGCTTTGTGGGGGTTTGGAAGGGTTGAAGGGTTGCACATGTAGTGAGGGAAGAGGGGGGAACGGCAGAGGGGGGGAACTTGCCCCACGCGCTTGGCCTGCTTCTTTCCACTTCTGCTTTTGGCTGCATGCAAGGAAAGCAGCCAGTCTTTCTTTCTCTCCCCCAAACTCCGCCAGAAATGAGTCTTTGCCTTTGTCTGCAAGGCCTCCTGATCCAAGAGGCTATGCTGGCAAAGACTCATTTCTGGCGGAGTTTGGGAGAGAGAAAGAAAGACTTCTGCTGTTTCTACTGTTTTCCTTGCATGAAGCCAAAAGTCTCTCTCTCTCTCCCCGAGAACGGAGCTGGAGATGGTATCCTGTGTTCCCAAATCATTGGTAGGAAAACAGGAGGGGGGGGGATTTTCCCAGGATCTCTGTGGTCTTCAGGATTTAAAATGATGGGTTTGGTGGTCCCTGAGGTCCGAAAGGTTGGCAGCCCCTGGACTAGATGACCTCCAAGGTCCCACCCAGTTCTGCTTATGGGGAGTTTTTATTTGAAAGCAGGAGCAGAAAGGGCAAGAATCCATCTACTGCAACCAATGGGCCTGGCTGGAGGTTTGCATCTTTGGCTTCTTTTGAGGGTCTCTGTCACAAATTATAACACATCCACCCCCAGTTATTGGCCATCCCTGGCATGGGTTACTTCTCTGGATTTTGCTTGCAAGCAGAACAAGGAACTCCCCACCCCACCTTGGCTCAGAGCATGCCTTCTAACAGAAGGCCGGTTTCGGGGAGACGCAATCCAGTGACTACAGCAGGGCCGAGGACCGCCCTCCACCTCCCCTCCCGAGCAGCCGGAGAAAGCCCCTTCCCCCCCCCCTTTATTTTTGGCGCAGCCCGGAACCTTCCCGCGGGGGGCGGAGTTTCCCCGCCGGACGCGACATGGGAAAGGACCCGGACGCTCTTTACTTTTTTTCCCCTCTTTCCCCCCCCCCGCGCGCGGCACTTCCGGTGGCGTCCNTTTTTTTTTTTTTTCTGCCTTCCAGGCCAGCCGAGGCGGAAAATTGCCCCGAAGGAGGAAGAGGGGGAGGAGGAGAGCCAGGCCGGCGCTGGTTTCGTTCGGAGGGGCCGAGCTGGAGGTCCAGCGGCGGCTCAACCAGGGCCAAATTGGGGGGGGCGGGGGTAGGAGGAGGGGGGCAGCTCCCCTCCGGTTCTTGGCGCAGCCTTCAGAGAGGAAAGAAGGGCTCCCCCGTGGGGTCCCTTTTGCCTCGCGTGACACTCTCCTATGTGTCTTTCACTAGAAGGGAACGTGGAATGGAAGAGCATTTACAAAAAGAATAGAATTAGAGCAAAATTAGAATGGAATAGAAAAAATAATTGGAATAGAAAAATAGTTAAATAGAGAAATAATTAGACTAGAATGCAAAAATGATTAGAATGGAATAGAATATGGAATAGGATATAAACATAATTAGAATAGAAACATAATTAGAATGGATTGGAATAGAATAGAAAAATAATTAGAATGGACTAGAATAACTGTATTGTCACTGAATGTACAATAATCGGCATTAAATGAAAATTCGTTGCCTACAGCTACGAAAGTTGGTGTCAACATGCTGGAAGGGTTGCTATGCTGGCAAAACATTTGAAGCCTCCTTTCTGTCAGAAGATGGGCCACATTTTTAACTTGGACTCTTAAAGCCCTGAATGTAGTAAGGCCTCAAAATATTCTTTTCTGTAGGGGGTTGTAAATCCAGCTTAGTGAGGGCATTGATGTGGCATCCTTTCACAGCCTTTGTTGGAGGAATTGGTAATTAGCTACTGTTTGGTATATTGCTTGGACTTGTTGAAAAGGAAGTTACCCTGTTGGTTTGTGTGAGGAAAGCAAAGATGAGAATGGTTCTGGCTTCAGATACCTTTAAATGTTGGGGTGCAGTGGCTTCCCTGAAAGTGAAGAGTTTCTTTTTCTAAATTTTAGTTTGAAAGAGTGAGGCAGTTGTAATAAAGTACTATCTGGGTCTTTACCCAGGCCTTTGGGGAGGGAAGACCGACCCTCTAATTGTTAGGTTTACCACATTTTCTACACACACACACACACACACACACACACACTGAATTTTGTTACAAGGTTCTTGGATTGTTGGGAGTCATCCAGGGTTGCTGAGAACCTGTCAGCATGCAACTTTCATAAATTATTGGCTGTTCACAACAATGTGAAATCACAGCTGCCAGTTCTTTAGTGTTGGCCTTCATAAACATTGACTTCTTCCCAAGAATTTAGTATGTCATAATGTATCAGTGTAGTAGATGTGTGGTCTTTCGTAATTGATAGGTGGAAATTTTTCCTCCCCCCCCCAAGAGAATTCCAATTCACTGTAAAATAGTTTGGAAGTAACCAGCATAAATAGCATCTACCATCTTTAATACACACCAAGACAAATTCCTTGTGTGTCCAATCACACTTGGCCAATAAAGAATTCTATTCTAGTCTTACCCTGTGGTATTCAAACTCTTCCCTGTGGCTCTGTAAAAATCATCCAGAGATTTTAACTTGACATTTTTCTGTGCATGTTGTATGAAATATAACCTTAATTGTAACATTTTGCTCAAGTAAAATATGTTACATGAAATATACTGTTTCCACACTGATTTTTCACATTGAGAAACGCTCCTCTGGTGTCTGAAATGTGAGAACTTCCACCATAATCCATAGAGGAGACACTCTGCTTTTTATATACGACTTTTACACATTCTTGTAAACAAGGGAACAAATGAAAATGGCCCAGACATAAATATAGGTACCTCTTCAGCAATTAACTGACATTATGAATGTTAGTGATCTTCCAAGCAGAATGGTATTGCAACTGTCTTGAACCTCATTAATCACTCAGCCTGTTGGGATGGAGAAAAGTACTCATATTTTTTTTCATTGTAGCATAGTGAATATGGAAAAAAAAATTGGAGTATTGTCTGAGGAGGAAAGGAAGAAGGTAATAGTCAAGCATGGTGATAATAAAGGCTACAAGGAGGGGTGGTATTGGTGCATTAAGTGAGCGGGTGGCATGGAGGAGTGCTTTCTGAGGCTCTCCTATCCAACATGTCGGCTGCAAGCAACCACATCTGCCAGTGCATAGTCTTAGCTTGTTCTGCTAAGGAAAGGGATTGGGTAAGGAGAAGAACCCCTTCAGTGACAGAACAACAGCTTTTATCTGGGCTATCAGACTCCTGAATACAATATAACATCAGAGCTAAGCAGTATGATAGACTTGCAGGGCCAGTGCAAAATGCAACCTGTTCAAATTGGTGCAATATAATGTAACATTACACATACACATCTGGAGGGTTTGTCTTGTTATGATTTACCGGGTTAGGGATTTTCTTTGAGTTATTGAGCCATATGTGTCGGGAGGGTGAACCAAGGGAGGATCAGCCAATCTCATTGTACATAGATTGTACATCTATATATATATATATAAAACAGAAAGACCCCCCAGGCATCATCACAAAATCTCCAGAACAGTAAAGCCTACAAACTTGAAATTTGGCACATATATTCCTCTTGGCTTCTAGGTGCTCACTAGGAAAGGATTTTTTGAAATGACCATCAGAACTATTAGTATTTCCTATATTTATGATGATGATGATGATGATGATGATGATGATGATGCTCTGATGCTCCCCCTCCCTGCCTGCAAAGAAATCTCTTCCAAATGCAAAACACAAGCAGAGGAATTTCAGTTTTAGTTTCACAGCACCAAGCATCTTTAGTACAGAACAGTTGAACTAGGCCACGCCCAGGCTCCTTGCTGTCTCCTTGCTTACACAGCAAATACTGTTTTAGTTTCCAAACAGTCCTCCACTCGCACATTGACAGGATGCTTGCCAAATGAATACCGATGGATGCTGGTAGGCAGAGGTAGAATTCGCCCCCTTCTTTTCCTCCCCAAAACTAAGCCCGACCGCATAGTTTTCTAGCAAAGCACAGGTATAGAGCTACAGCTGTGAAAAAGTCTTGCACAGCAGACTGTACAGTATTACAAGTGGACCAACAAACAGTGGGCCAAGGTCATCTTCAGTGACGAGCAATTTCTACTTGACTGGGAATCAGTGCAGTAAGTATGTCAGAGGATTTCCAGCTGAAGAATTTAGACCGTACTGCCTGAATCTTATCTGTGAAGCATCCATTGCACGTGATGATCTGGGGCTATATTGCTGCTTCTGGTATTGGTCGGATACAAAACATGCAGGAAATCATGAATTCCAAGCGGTATGTTGAAGTCCTGGAAAAGACCATGCTCCCTTCAGCTCAGCAACTTGTAGAGAAGGACTTTTACTTCCAGGATGACAATGCTCCTTGTCATCGAGCCAAGTCCGTCCAGCAGTGGATGAAGAAGCATGGTGTTCGACTCCTGGACTGGCCAGCTCAAAGCCCAGATTTGACTCCAACTGAGAACTTGTGGGACCAGATTGGTTATGAAATCAGCAAGAAGCATCCAAAGATCCACGTGCAAAGGCTTATACAATCTATGCCAAAGCGATGCCGCCTGGGGATAAGCAATAAGGGCTGGCCAATTTCATATTAGTAACCATGTTTGCTTACCTAAATGGCCCTTTTTCAGGACCATAAACAATAAAAATGTTAACAAAACACTAGCATCGGCCTTAGTAATTGCAACACGTATTCCACTGGGTATGCATCAGTTAATCTGTTTTCATAGTCATTGTAAGCATGCATTGTAAAGCATGCAAGAAAATTCACAATCCCCATCGAAACAGCACGAAATTGTAAAAAGCTTATGCTTTTCACTTATACTTTTCACCAATATTTATTTAAATATAACTTTGCATTGCAGTTAGCATAAAATACGATAAAATCAATGGCCTATCCAAAAAATGTCATCAACCACAAACAATAAAGCTTGCAGGACTTTTTTCACACAGCTGTAGTTGACAATAAAGGGTTGAAATTGCAAATTTGAACACTTGAATGGACCTAGACTCTCGAGAGAAGAGCAAGGAGGGCAGAAGGAGAGGGGAGAAAAAGTCATGCCAGCTGCCCCAAAAGCAGCCTGGAACCTTCGCGCGGGGGTGCAGATTCCCCTCACTGGACGCTTCTTGGGGACGGACCCGGCCCGCTTTTCTTTGTTTCCCCCCTCCCTTTCACTCTCTTTTCTGCCGCGCGCGGCGCTTCCGGTGACGGCGTCGGCTTCCTTCCGGCCGCCATTTTATCTGCTTGCTCGCTCGTTCGCTCGCTCGCTCGCTCTCCGGCTGGAAGGGTCGGCGTCCCCCGCCGCCATGTCCAAGCGCCACCGACTCGACCTCGGCGACGACTACGGCTCCAGCAAGAAGCGCGCCGCCTCCGACGGGTGAGGGGAGGTCGAAGGGGGGAGGGAGACCGAGTGTCCTCGCCTTCTGGCGCGTGACCGTGTTTGTTTGTGTGTGTAAGGGGGGGCAATCAGCGTCAGGGCCTACGGAGCGGGGGAGGGGCTCTTAACGCGCCTTTGATGCCCTCCCGAAGAGGAAGAGGAGGGGAAGGAACGGGAGGAAGAGGAAGGGGGGGCGGGAGCGGGGACGGCCTTCTAGGCAAGGCCGGGCTGGCGGCGATTGCCGGGCCGCGCACGTGCTCGCCCGCCGGGATCTCGGGCCTTTGGAGGCTCCTCCTTTGGGTTGAGAGATCTCCTGTCGGTCCCCATGGAGCAAGCCCATGGTGTCTATCATGCTGCCCTTATAATGCCTTTAAAGTGCCTTTATATAGTGTCTTTTTAATGCCTTTAAGGTGCCTTTTATAGTGCCTTTTTATCTCCTTTATAGTGTATTTATACAGTGTCTTTTATACAGTGTCTTTATATAGTGGCTTTTTAATGCCCTTACGGTGCCTTTATACAGTGGCTTTTTAATATCTTTATATGATGTATTTTTATTTCCTTTATGCTGTCTTTATATGGTGGCTTTTTAATGCCTTTATAGTGTCTTTATATAGTGTTTTTAATGCCTTTATAATGTCTTCATGATGTCCTTGTAATGTCTTTATAATGCCCTTATAATAGCACTTACACATATACTGCTTCATAATGCTTTACAGCAGGAAAGGAGGAAAGGTAGGAAGGGGGGGAGGGTGGAAATTGAAATGATAGGGTAGGGAGAGAGAGTAGGAAATGAATAGGAAAGAAGGAGAAGGAAGGAAAATAGCAATAGCATTTAGACTTATATCTTGCTTCATGCTGCTTTCTAGGCTGTTCCTAGCACTTTCTAGGCTGTTTAGAGTCACCCTCTTGGCCCCAACAATCTGGCTCATTATTTTTCCGACCTCAGAAAGGATGGAAGGCTGAGTCAATCTTGAGCTGGTCAAGAATGAACTGCTGGCAGTAGGCAGAGTTAGCCTGCAGTGCTGCATTCTGACCACTGGGAAGGAAGGACAAGCAATAGCTTATATGTCACTTCACAGCTTTCCCGAAGCAGTTTACAGTCAGCCAATTGCCCCCAACATGTTTTTTACTGAAGGCTTGAGTCAACATCGGCCTGGTCAGGATTGAATTACTGGCAGTGGGCAGTGAGTTAGACTGCAATGCTGCTTTCTAACCATTGCATCACCAGGGCTCTTGCGTACTTATAATGTTTTGGTCTGCCAGAGATACAGAAATCCACGGTCCACAGCATGGTCTGACTTGTTAAGACCAGCCTTGGAATATTGCATCCAGATTTGGTCTCAGCATATTATACCAAAAATGTTGAGACTCTGGAAAGAGTGCAGAGAAGAGTAACAGGGAAGATCATTGGGCTAGAGGATAAAACAAATGAAGAATGGTTGCAGGAATTGCGTATGGCCAGTCTAGAGAAAAGAAGGACTAAGCGGGACATATTTTCCAGTATTTCAGGGGCTGTCATGAAGAAGAGGGGGGGGTGTCAAACTATTCTCCAAAGCGCCTGAAGGCAGGACAAGAAGCAACAGATGGAAACTAGTCAAGAAGAGAAGCAACCTGGAACTAAGGAGAAATTTCCTGACAGAACAATTAATCAATGGAAGGACTTGCCTCCAGAAATTGTGGCTGCTCCAACATTGGATGTTTTTAAAGGTTGGGCAACCATTTGAAATGGCATAGAGCAAGGGGGTTGGACTAGAAGACCTCCTAGGCCCCTTCCAATTCTGTTATTCTGTTTTTAAAAACATTATTTTGTGGAGGGGGTTTGTAGCCCAAGACAGGGAGAGAAAGTAATTTTTTTAAAAAACAACAACCCTAAAATACCATGTATGGAAATCATTGCCACCAGACAAAATAACTTCAAATGAAAAAGTTGGAAAGGTGAAGACAGTGGCTGCAAATAAGGTCCATAGTTTGTTTATGCTGCCTATCCCACCATAATGCCACTCTGTAGTTTACACAGTTAATGGTAAACATGACTTGAGAGAGACTGTTCAAAATGAAAAGCCAATCAACCTTAAGTGAGGGAAATGTTCACTTTGCATAGCCAGGTTTGTATCAGGTACAAATTTGTAGGCCTTGGTTTATGGTAGTAGTTAATAATTTATTAAACTCGTATGCTGCTTAACTCTTGTTGTTTCTGAGTGGTTCCCAACAATAAAAGCTTTCAATAAAATGAGATGAAAGATGGCAGGTGATGAAGCCACCCAAGGCCAGGGTTGAAGAGCCAAATAATACCAAAGGTGCTTTTTCCAAAAGGCAACTGGACTTTGATTTTTGTTTCAAAACATTCCACTTCTCATTCAAGAAGTTTCAATTGGAAACAAAAACCAATACATTTTCAAAGGGGGAAAACAAACAAAGTCCAGTTGCCTTTTGGAAAAAGCATCCTTGGGATAACCATGACCTGGATGATTGAGAAACTCCACAGACATTTGTCCAAATGGTACATTACTACAACTCCAATTTGGTGATACAATAATACAGGAGTCTTCAAATTTGACAGCTTTAAGAATTATGGATTTCAACTCCCAGAATTATTCTTCTGAGTCATGTTAGCTCAGGAATTCTGGGGGTTGAAGCCCACAAGTCTTAAACACAAGACTCTTGCGATAAGATAACATTAAATTTGGTCAAACTTTTGAAAATGTCCAGATAGTCTTGTTCCACAACTTAACTGTATAACTTGGGCCCATTTAACCATTTGTAAGTCAGGTTTCCGAACTTTATTTTGTGTTTCCATGGAAGTTGTGCTGCAGGGAGTTTTGTGTTTCTTTCAACAAATTTATGTGATTTATTATTATTTATGTGACGCCAAGAACTAGCAGAGCTAGTTAAATTTCAGATCCACAAAAAAGATTAGTTTATGAGGAACAGCAAGAGAAATTTCTGGCATCCCTGATAACTTGTCTTCAGTTTTTATTCTTTCATACAATTGCAAAGAAAAGTGTAAATAATTTGCAATATTGACAATATTGTCAGCAGGATTTGTTTTGTTATTTTAGGGCCAATTTTCTAACTATTGGAATTCCCCAATGATTTTTTTTTTTAATGGTGAACAAAAAAGTTGGTACATGGTTAAAACTTTAGTATTTTCCAAGGATAATGGCATCCTGTGCCAAAACAACTTTTGTTGTTGTATCTGTTGTTATAATTTTGGTCTTAATTGGATTTGATTTTTTATTCTTACTACTTTTTATTTTTTTTGCCTTTTGCATTCTTAAAAGTTGATTTTTGTTAAGATGGATGTATCTTTTCCCAGTGCACCTTTCAAAAGGTATTCATCTGAAAACTCAGCTGAGGAAAGTTAATGAATGTGATGCCCTATCACTCTTAATTTATTCTTTGATTAGTGATTAGTATAATATGCAGGTTTAATAGGAACCCTGGCCTCATAAAAATACTGCAGATAAAAGAGAATCTGGGCAGGTTAATATTTTCTTCTTTATATGGTCCTTGTGGTGTTTTTTTTCCAGTTACAAATTTCAAAAGCTGCTTGCTTTGAATTCTATTGTGGCAGTCAATACAGATTTTTTGTGGTCATTTAATGATTTGAAAAATTAAGCCACTGAGGCGTGAGCAACCCCATCCCCTACTCCCAATATAACAATTACAACCTGCATTTTAATTAAGGCAGAGTATTGCTCCCTTTCTGAAATTAGAGGGAATACTTGTGGATTGACTTTCCTCTTGGATTAACTTTTTGGTGTGTGTAGAAGAAGAGCTCCCTGGTCCAGAATCAAAAGATGAAGTAACACATTTTGTAATTTCTATTAACGGCCCTTGGTTATTATGCAGTCTGTTGATATTTGATCCTGGTGACGAGGATGTCGGCTTGTGTAGCAGTTGGTATCAGGATATTTAAAGTCGTGGCTTCTGGGAATCAAAACACTCTGAATCTTCTGGTCTGTCTGATACAAGAGATATAGTGTTCAGCACAACTGGTTTTGCAGTCTGCCCTCTCAAATGCCATAAGTGATGAAAATGGAAGTTCTCAGTCATACAGATCATAGTTGTCCCAAAGGTGCTTTTTTTCAAGAGGCAACTGGATTTTCTTGTTTTTTCTTTTGAAGATGTTTCTCTTCTCCTCCAAGAAGCTTCTTCAGTTCTGTCTGGATGGTGGGGAAGGATTTATATTCCTTGCAGACAGCTGGTCATCTGCATCCTTTTAGAGAGTCGTTGAGGCCACTTGGAGGTTTATCTGTGTGCTCAGGGTCCCCTGGTTCCTATAGTCTGCAACTTTTCCTCTGAAAATCCATTCCTACTCCCACATCATTCAAAGGGTGTTCTTCCCAAATTGTATAGCTAAAAGTGTGTAGAGGTCATGGTTGTTTCAAAGGTGCTTTTTTTCAGGAGGCAACTGGACTTTTTTTTTTTTTCTCTTTTCTTTGAAGATATTTCTCTTCTCCTCCCAGAAGCTTATTTAGCTCTGACTGGATGGTGGGGAATGGAAGGATTTATATTCCTTGCAGACAGCTGGTCATTTGAGGCCACCTCCAAGTGGCCTCAAAAACTCTCTTAAAGGATGCAAATGACCAGCTGTCTGCAAGGAGTATAAATCCTTCCATTTCCCCATCATCCAGTCAGAGCTGAAGAAACTTCTTTGGTGAGAAACGAAACATCTTCAAAGAAAACAAGGAAATCCAGTTGCTTCCTGAAAAAGCACCTTTGGGTTTGTTGATTTCTTCTCTGGTGTTTGAATTAGGCAGGGAATTGATGTAACTCATTCTCCCCAGATATTTACAGCTCATTCTAACATGCTTTTAAATACTATTTTACCATGTCCTGTTACTTTTTTATGGTTTAAACTTAAGCCTGTAAGTATTTGTACAGAGCTCTGGACATTTAAACAAGTGGTAATGAAATGGAAATAGGGAAAATTATATACCTAGCTTTTTAAAATTAAAACTCTTAAATGTTTCCCCCTTTGTGGTTGTGAATTCCACCCACATCCTTTCTTGTTTCAACTGTTTTTATGACTGAATGTAGTTTTATAGTCTTGAACCTCCAAAATAAATTTTGCAGTTATATACTTTTTCTGGTTAGGAAATAGCATTATCATTATTGTTCTATAATATTCTAGAAGTTCAGTGACTTCAGTTTTATCTACTTTTGGTTGTGCCTCATATTTCTGTTTATATCAACACTTCAGGCAGATTACAATATGACCTTTATTGGATCACCAATTACAACAATAAGATCCTAGACACTTAAGTGGGATTTTTTTTTTAATTTCAGATAGGAAGTTTGGTTAAAGAAATCCCAGTTAATTAAATCTCCATTAATTTAAATTGAATAAAAATCAGAAGATGAACATATTATTCAATGCTTTTATTTATACCTGTATAGCTACCCATCTGTACAAGTTAAGGCTCCAATAAAAACATCAATTCTTCTCATAATTTATTATTTAGCATTCTTGCTCCAAAGTATGATTGTTTAAAACTGTATATTAATAATAAATCTTTGAATGCTATATTAATATAAATACTTACAGAAAAGGAGGAAGATACATAAGCAATATCCCAGTTTGAAAATAGGTTAAATTTTGAGTCTGTTATATACAGTGATGTTTTCAACATTGGAATTAATGGGAACATCTGTCAAATAATGTTGTTCATGTTTGATATTTTGGACAGATTTATGTGCCTGGGGTACTTGGAAAATATCCCATCAATCTTCTCTTGTCACAGCCAGCAGAAACATTCCTTTCTCTGTCATTTCCCCTGTTGTTTCATTTTATACAATTCAACCTGGTAGGCTGAAAAAAAAATGCTTTAAAGGATTTCTGATATGAGAAAAGCCACCAAGGAAGTACATTTGGGGGAAAAAGGAAGCTGCAGTACAGAAATATTTCCCCTGAGCAACCTCTGTGTAGGATGTTCAACATATGTTTATTGCATTTGCCTCTTTCCATTAATGGTTGAATTTGCAATTTGGAGGCTGGTACTATGATGGCCTTGGCTTGGTTTGGCTTTGTATGTTGAATAAACTTAAATAGACCACAGATCTGATACTTTGTGACTATAGCTTGTGATTGAAATGTGTAAAAGCATAATTACACCATAATTGCCCATGAGTATCTTCAGTTAACAAGTTTAACAAGCTTTGGTAAAGTTATATGTTGCATACAGAGGGAGAATGACGTATAATCTTTATTATCTATATGTATAAAAGCGAAATACCACTCAGCTTCATCTCAAAATCTCCAGAACCCTAAAGCCTGCAAACTTGACATTTGGCACGTATGTTCCTCCTGGCTTCTAGGGGCTCACTAAGAAAGGATTTTTTGAAATGACCATCAGAGCATTAGTATTTCATATATTATTAACACGCTCTGATGCTAAAGAGTTCTACTCCCCCTCCCCACCTGGAGAGAAATCTGTTTCAAATGCAAAATATAAGCAGAGAGGAGTTTCAGTTTTAGTTTCACAGTACCAAGCAGTTTTAGTATAGAACAGTTGAGCTAAGCCATGCCCAGGCTCCTTGCTGTCTCCTTCTTGCTCACATAGCAAATACTCTTTTAAGTTTCCAAACAGCCCTCAACTCTCTTACACACTGACAGAACACTAGCCAGATGAATACTGTTGGATGCTGATAGACAGAGGCACAATTTTTCCCCCTACTTTCCTCCCCCAAAACTAAGCCTGATCACATAGTTTTACAGCGAAGTATAGGTATCGAGCTAGTATATATTAACAGTAAAGTTGTTCCCTTTTCCATCATTTGGATGCAGAAGTTAGTGCCTGCATGACCCAAGTTCTTGGGTTATGATCCCAGCCAGTGCAAACATTATGGCAAACTGATAAAATTCTGTAACAATAGCTCATTTGGTATGCATGCCCTTACTAAATAATCAAAAAAATGAATCGAAAAATTGGGGGGGGTGTTCACTTGGAGGATCTCTTTATCAGTGTGTCAGTTTAAAACCAGAAGTACATCCCAACACTTATTTTACAAAGATTGTAGCTAAGCTACCGGATTTTCTGTCCCCGAAAATCCTTAATTGGAGAACGTGATTGATGACACCAGCTTGTGAATGTGCTTAATTGGAGAATCTGATTTATGACACACCCAGGGGAGGAGGGGGGAAACAGGGTCACAGGTGACTGTAAATTACATATGCCAGAGTTGGCTTCATATAGGTCAATGTTGAACATGTTGGACCTCATAAATCTTTTGGTTTGTTTTGAAGCTTGGCTCGAGGGCAATCACTGGAATCCTGACACTGTATGTTTTTCTCCTGAAAACCATTTAGGAAGGACCGGGATCGTGACCGGGATCGTGATGATCGTTCCAAAGACCGGGACAGGGATCGAGACAGAGATCGCGAACGGGAAAGAGATAAGGAAAAAGATTTGCGGCCTTCAGCCAACTCGGCTCTCCTCGCCGGAGTTGGGTTGCCCCCTTTGAAACCCACCATATTTCCACAGGGTATCAACCCATTCACAAACCTGCCACACACCCCTCGCTATTATGAAATCTTAAAGAAACGCCTACTACTCCCAGTGTGGGAATACAAGGAAAGATTTACCGACATCCTCATCCGACATCAGTCCTTTGTGCTGGTTGGTGAGACCGGTTCTGGTAAAACCACACAGGTGGGTTTTGGTGCAGCCGTTCTTAATTTTTGCAAACCCTCGTGTGGACTCGTATGTGGCGCTCCGCGCTCCGTTTGAACATCTCTGTGGAATTATTCAGCCTGCTATTAGCAATATTTCAGGGTCCTTAAAGTAATCCATTGTGCACTGACACATCTCAAGACTTAGCCTTTTGAGCAAGATCTCTTAAATGAACCTTTTCGGTTGTTTAATGATTAGAAAATGATGCAATGAGTTTTCGCTATCTCTTCCCTCTTTCCCCCCGCTCGCCCTCTAACTCTGGCATTTTGTCTCCATCTTCAGGGTCTCTTCTATTTTCCTAAAAGGTTCAGTGCAGTTTGAATTGCTCAGTATAAACTTTTGCTAATCTATAAAGATCTGCTGTTCTGGTTTCTTGCAAAAGTTAGACTGATCATATAGCAAAATGAATGATAAAGTGGTTCCTTCCCTCCCCTCCTCCCCCCCCCCCCACGACTGNCCCCCCCCCCCCCCAACTACTGACTGACTTAAAAATAAAACCAGAATGCCATTACTCGCATTCTTAAATCAAAGAAAATCTTGTATAAAACTGTTGGATATGAGTCCTCCGAGCAGAATTAACGTTGTTGAGATAACATTGCCCTGAAAAATCTCCATACAAGAAATATGGATGTTCTGGGATTTCTAAAAGCAAGTAAAACACAGTGAATATTACTCAGAGAGAGATTATCATAGGCATGAAATATTGAAGTGCTTTTGCAATAGTACGTGCCTGACTGGTCCCTCCTCATGACATCAGTTTGAGTATTCTCAATCCCGCAGATGTCAGAAGGATTGCTGCTGATAAGTGCCATGTTTGGACCTTCTCTTAAGGGAAGAACTTCAACATACCTCTTTTTTTTTTTGCATTATATGAAAAAACTTTTTGGGAAAGGAAAGATTACAGCACAGTGAGTGATGCGGTGGTGTAGAGGTGCAGCTCTTACCTGCAACCAGGAGCCTGTGTATTTAATCTTAAGTAGAGGCAGATATTTCTCTCTTCGGGCGCTGTGATGACCCAAAGGATGTGGCACAAAGGCAACACAATCAAATAATTAGGAGGAGTCCCTTTATTAGCTCCTACTTTGTCCCCAGTGTCCTGGTTACCTTGTGGGCTGGAGAAAATCTCTCCCAGGAACACCCTTTGGCTGCAGAGAATCAAGTCCAAAACATGGTCAACAAAAACTATAAGTCCAATCAAGGCAAAATGCAGCAATTAGTCTGGCAGGGTAAGAAAAGGAATTCCAGATGTGAAGGCATGGCAATAACTCAACATGGTTGGGAAGACACCAGGAACGCAGATAATTGCAGTCAACACAAGATAAACTCAAGTTTGTTCCCAGCAGACGCCGCTCTCAGCTTGCATCTCTTTTAAACTCTCATTCCCAGGTGTGGCTAAAGAAGGGAATCAGGGCCCTTTCCTCCCCCATAAGCCGTGCAACCCGCATTGCTCCCTTCTCCATTCCTCCCTGTGTGCCCTAGGATGAAGAGGGGGTGGCCCTGGGTTTTCCTCTGAACTCACTCTCTTTTGCTCTACCTCTCCCCTGCTCTGCCCAGCCGGACTTTGCCCTTCCCCAGACTCCTCCACAGCCAACTGAACCACAGTCCCACTCCCTGTCAGCTGTTCATCTTCCTCCTCAGATTCAGACTCCGACAGGGGCATGACAGGCACAATGAGAATATATATTGTTGCAAACGCTGTATTGGCAACAAGAAGGGCATCCGTCCAGGAAATGCTCAGCTCCATTCAGGTGCCCCGACTGCACCCCGAGGCAAGGGATTACGGGGTCATTAAAAGACAAGAAAAATAAAAAAGATTACAGTGCAATAATACACCCAATTCCAAATGACAGTGAACACTTGCATTACCTCTAAGCCTAAAACAGGTTCTCCTTGACTTAACTGGGTTTTTTTAGTGGCCGTTCACATAACTGAAAAAAAATGACTGATGAACGTTTTTCACACTTAATGACCTTTGCAGCATCCCTGGGGTCCCATGATCAAAACCAGGGGGCTTGGTGAGTGACTCGTATTTATGACGGTGGCCACCTTTCTGCGACCCTCTTGCAAGCAAAAAATTAACAGGGACGCCAGATTCATTTCACATCCAAAGTTCACACTTGCAATGATTTACTTACCAACTGTGGCAAGGAAGGGCGTAAAATGGGGCAAAGCTCACTTAAGAAGCAACATAAATTTTGGGCTCACCTGTGGTCCTAAGTTAAGGACTACCGATATTTAGCTTTGAATTCCATAATTTGATTGTATTCTCTACGTATGCTATTGGCAAATGTCGACTAGCCTTTTTGGATGAAGAATGGTGTTTTACTTAATACTGGATGATTGTACTACTCTATAAGGTGGTTGTTTTTTTGGTTTTTTTGCAAGTTTATTTACAGAGAGAGGCCTTATAACATTTTTGAAGGCTTTCTTTTTTTAGGCTAATGGAATTGCAAACCCTTGTTACTCAAGCTCAGTGACCACAGCACTTTGAACAATAACTTACGTGTGTGTGGCAGATTAAATATTTATCATTAGTTATTAAAGATGGGGTTAAATGGATCACGTCTAAACCTTTATTACAGTTGTATATTCATAGTCCGCCTACTGGCACCTTTTAAATGTGCTTTTTGATTTGTCGTCTTCCCTCATTGCTTAGCTCGGTTGCTTTTAACTTACAAATAGTGTAAATAAAACTGACCTCAGGTAACGTCTTCTCATTGGTCTTTCTGGAGCACAGCCTTCCCTCCCGTTGTTTGATTGGAGCAGATCTGTTTGCCTTTTACTTCAAAGCCAGCTCTAACATCTTCCTAAGCCTCTGTAATAACTGGGACTCCTTTCTCCCTCCCTGTTAGATCCCTCAGTGGTGCGTGGACTACATGCGGTCGCTGCCAGGGCCAAAGAGAGGCGTTGCTTGTACACAGCCGAGGAGAGTAGCTGCAATGAGTGTGGCCCAGCGAGTTGCTGACGAAATGGATGTGATGTTGGGTCAAGAGGTCGGTTATTCTATTCGATTTGAAGACTGCAGCAGCGCCAAAACGATTTTAAAGTAAGTATGTCCCTGGATGTGTTTGAGCGGTGCCTAGAGGAGCTCTCACCTCACAGTCAGGAGGCTGTGAGTTCGAGTCTTGGTAGAGGCAGATATTTCTCTCTCTGGGTACGATGTGAAAGTATCTGATGGGAAAAAAGCTCCGCACTGGTCACAGGAAGGGCATTCGGCTATTAAAACACTCTGCTAGCTCTTTTCAGTTGCCCAGACTCCACCCCACAAGGAAATATGGGGTCATTAAAAGAGGATGGTGATGATTGAAGCTTCACTCTCTCTCATCTGCTCCTCTGAATATTAATTCAGATGGCCTGCAATACAGATAGTCCTTGAATTATGGCCACTACTGAGCCCAAAGTTTATGTTGCTAAGTGAGACATTTGCTAAGTGGCCTTTGCCTCCTTTTACGACCTTTCTTGCCACCGTTGTGAATTGAGTCCACTCAAGTATCTGCTGAACAAAACTCCACATTGGCGACAGGAAAGGCATCCGGCCATTAAAACAATCTGCTAGCTCCTTTCAGTTGCCCAGACTCCACCCCTCAAGGGATTATGGGATCATTAAAAGAGGTAGATGATGATATATTTTGAAAATGAAAAAGTTAAAATAAGAGAAGCAAACATTAGCTCTGCAATTCATCCACTGGTTTCCCACTCAAGGTATATGACCGATGGTATGTTACTGCGTGAAGCGATGAACGACCCTCTGCTCGAACGTTATGGGGTAATCATTCTTGATGAGGCCCACGAAAGAACGCTGGCTACGGATATTTTGATGGGTGTTCTGAAGGAGGTGGTGAGGCAGAGGTCTGATTTAAAGGTCAGTGGAATATATCAAGCCAGAGTGGGGGGGTGTTTGATGCAGAAAAAAGAAAAATGTGTTTTGTTTCAAGTCTGAAACAAGCTGTCGGGTTGAGAAAAAAATTGGCTGCTGAGACCCCTTAGATTGCGCCTGGATGGTTCTGACTCCCAAAGTCTTTTAACAGAATAACAGAGGAGGAAGGGACCTTGGAGGTCTTCTAGTCCAGGGATCGCCAACCTTTTAGACCTCAGGGACCACCAAACTTGTAATTTTAAATCTTGCAGACCAGAGACCCTGGGAAAATCCCCCCCAAAAGTCTGCAGGAAAATTCCCCATCCCGGTTTCCTACCGATCGATCCTTCTTTATTTGGGATGGCAGGATACCGTCTCCAGCTCCATTCTCAAGGGGAGAGAGAAAAAGAGACTTTTGGTTTCATGCAAGGAAAGCAGCAGAAGCTACAGAAGTCTTTCTTTCTTTCTTTCTTTCTCTCCCCCAAACTCCACCAGAAATGAGTCTTTGTTGGCACCTCTTGGAGCAGGAGTTTGGTGGGGAGAAAGAAAGACTTTTGCTACTTTCCTTGCATGCAGCCAAAAGCAGAAGAAGGAAGAAACGGAAAGAAGCAGCCTGGTGGAGCAAGTTTCCTCCCTCCACCTTTTCCACCCTCCCCTCCCTACCTCATTTTGTTCGCAATACAAGTGACGCAAATGTTGTGTTCCCGTGGGCCATGTGGGCAGTGCAGCCTTGTGTTCCCGCACAGCCTGAATTAATTGCTTTGAAGGTGGCCTTTCTCTGCGGGCCACCAAAATTTTCTCATGGACCACCAGTTGTCCCCAGCCACTATTCTAGTCTACTGACTGGTTAGTGACTGGAGGGTGGTGCGGTGGCCGAAAGAGGAAACACTCGCCTCAGAATCAGGAGGCTGTGAATTCGATTCTAAGTCAAGATGGATATTTCTGTCTGCACACTGAGAATATATCTGCTGAACAAAACTCCGCATTGGTGATGGGAAAGACATCCGGCCAGTAAACACTCTGCTAGCTCCATTCAATTGCCCAGACTCCACCCCGCAAGGGATTATGGGGTCATTAAAAGAGGATAATGGTGATGATCGGTTAGTGACTGAAATTCCGGTCCTAGTTGCAATTGCGAGTCAAATCCCAGCAGAACCAGATTTATTTATTTTTTTATGTTGTACTTCTGAAATTTAAGACTCTGTTCCATGAGGTTCAATTTTCCATTCTTCCTGTTTTTTTTTGTTTTTGTTTTAAGGTGATAGTTATGAGCGCTACTCTAGATGCTGGCAAGTTTCAGATTTATTTTGATAACTGTCCTCTCCTCACGATTCCTGGTCGTACACATCCGGTGGAGATCTTTTATACTCCAGAACCAGAAAGGGATTACCTCGAAGCGGCCATTCGTACAGTAATACAGATCCATATGTGTGAGGAAGAGGAAGGAGACCTCCTCCTTTTCCTTACTGGACAAGAGGTATTCCACGTTTTGTGTGTCTCAAATTTTCCTCTGTGGCATTGTTTTGTATGTTCTACCCTTAAGATATTTTCCTTCTTCATCCAGATTTCACCTTTCAGGGCAAAAGTTGCCATGTTAAGAGAAAGTTGACAGTGATTTTAAGTTTTTTAGATGTGAAAAGGTAATAAAGAATTAAGTCAGACCAATAAAAGACAACTGTAAAAATCAGAAAATGCAACAAAACATGTTAGATTTTCAGCATCTACCGTTGAAATATTTAGCTGTTTCAACAACATTTGTTCTCTTATTGCAGTATTTTCAGTTGTTGTTTTCAAGTTTTTCCCCATTCCCCAGTTACTTTTTTGAAAAAATATTTTTTTTGAAGATCTTAAGATGACCCTTTAATTGCCCTGGAATCTAATAGAGCTTTATAGCTTAAGATGAGATTCTGAATTGTGCTGAGAAACTGAAACTTTTTAACAAAAGTTAACAGATGGATATCATTCTGAAAATACCTCTGAATACAAAATAACTTTGGGAAGTTTCAAAAACGAATACTGGTTTTCAGGAAACCAATCTATAAATGTATTTCAAACTCTGAGACCTTTTCCTTTGCCATTTTGATTTAATTATAGTTCTTTTTCATTTTGTTCTCACCAGTATAAGCAAGTTAATTCTTGAGGTTAAGGCAATTCTTGAGGTTAAACAAGCAGAAAGCATGGATATATTGCTAGTCTTAGGGGCCCAGGTAAAAAGATTTATCACAGTGCTTTTGAACAGGACCGTCAAGTTTCCCTTTGCTCATCTTACACCCAGTGAAAGCTTTTGGATCAATTTGGCTTAGATCACTGCTTGAAACAATATGTAAAAAAACCACCAGTTTTGATGTTGGACAAACTGATATTTCTTTTTCTTGCATAAACTGAAGCAGATTTATTTAAACTCCCACCTTGTGAGTACTGTATACAAATAAATAAATACATTCCAGGGACAGTGGTTTAAACCCATTGTTTAAAATATCTTATGATTTATGAAATCTATATACTATTATTAGTTTATAATATAAAATACAAAAGCAAATAATAGGAAGAATAGGGAAGGGAAAAGGGGAGAGAAGAATAGAAGAAGGAAGAAAAGGCATTGGCTTCCAAATCTCTTTTGTGCAGTAGAGTAAGATAATAACATCAAACCTCAACATTTTACTTTTACACTATAGTATAAACCACCCATTTCTATAACAACAGATCTGAAGAAGATGGCCATGGCCACCGTTAAGGAGGCTGAGATTTTGGAGGAACAAATTATCTGTATGCCTGAAATATGACTTTGCAGGAAACAGTGAAATATGTAATAATATTTGTGGCATAGGAATTTAGATTTAATTTTCACTTATCAAAGATTAGAGCCATCCTTGAGTTCCGAAGCAAGGCTTGGTGCCTGATCTAAGTGTTAGTCTTGGGCAATGGACAGTGATAAAATTTGCTGGTTCTCTGAAACATATACTGGGAGTAGGCTGGCATCCTTTGTGTTTCCCTATCTTTAAATGAAAATGAAAATGAATGTTTCTTGGGTTAAAATTCCAAATGTTGCATGAAGCACTGCTCGGTTTGCCAACAAAATATTTTTCTGTTGTCATAGTGATGGATTAGTTTATTACAAAGGCCCTCTTCTGTTATTGCTAGTGATTTCTAAAATTCTGCTGTTGAGAATCTTATTTCAGGTTTTTACAGAACCGTCTGTTGTAGTGATGGGTTTGAAGTAAGGAAGGGAAGAAAGTTTTTTTCTTTTCAGTTTTCAAAGATTGCCTCCAGAAGTAGTGGGTGCTTCATCACTGGAGGTTTTCAAGAAGAGATTGAACAGCAATTTGTCCAGAATGGCATGGGGTTGGACTAGCAGACCTCCAGGGTCCCTTCCAACTCTTGTTATTCTATGGTTCATTAATGTTATCCTGCTTAAGCAGAGAGTTGGACTAGAAGACCTCCAAAGCCTCTTTTGATTCCCTTTTGTTCCAGCGTAGTTGGTTTTCTAAAGTTGGAATGTTTGGTCCATTGCCAGCTTACAAGCTGAACATGTGAGACTGGATGTGGGCATGCTTTGCATGCATGAAATACCTTGAGGCTAGCTAGACCTACGTACAACACCTGTACGGTTTCAAATATACTTACTTGTAGGTTTACTAGCGTTGCTTTCCACCCCTGGCACACTGGGTGGAAAGTACAAAGCTACTCACAGAGCAAGGAAATACAGCAAAGCAAAACAGCTGCCTTCCATTCTCCTTAGGGAATGAACCCTTCAGGTGACTGGGGTTCCCAGCGAAAAAAACATCTCAAGTCCCATCAGGGTTGCTGAGCAGCTGGAAGAGCTGAGTGACTCTTCTAGAGTGCTTTGGTGGCTTGTGTGAAGTTACAACTAGTTGTTTCATCGACAGTTTTCCTCCTTTCTTCCTCCCTCCCACCTTTCCTCCTCCCTTCCTTTCTTCCCTCCCTCCTTCCCTCAATATTATCATTTAAGTTTTGAGACAATTGTCTATGGGAAATGCTTCACAGTTCTTACCTCTTTATTTTTCTCTAATGTAGATAGTTCTATTCTACTGCTATTCAGCTAATTCATCCATTTAATGCACATTATTTGGAAAGAGTACAAAAACTCTTGTTAATAGGTGAAACTGCCTGTTGAAATTATTTCTTAGGTGTCTTAAGAACAATTGAAGTGGCATACGTTTTGAGATTCAGATTACTTGGAGCCCTTAACTTGGAAAGATGCATAATATTTTCTTGTGAAACTCAATGCGTGTGCTGTATGTCCTTGTTAATTTAGATGCGGAGAGGCCTTCTTTTTGGAACAAAATCTGTTTATACTCTGAAGGTGCATGTTCTCAATTTGGTACAATAAAGCAAATTTCCCCTATAATTGCATTAGTGATACGTGACATTAAAGCTTAATTGGCTTATTTAAAATATCGTGCACATTAATTTCCTTCAGATTGTGAAAATGGAAAAGGTCATGAGTGCAGTTTAATATTCCTGGGTGAGAGATTTCAAGTTTAGTACAATTTGTAGAGAATTAATTAGGAAATATGACTTAAAAGAAAGAAGGGCATTGAATACAAACAAGGCAGTTATGTCCCCCAATTTAAAAACAGAAACCTCTTGGACTGTTGAAAATCCCATTGGAAATTCAGCCAGCGTACCAAGAAGTTCTGAAGTATCCTGTTTTGCAAGAGGGCTGCTTTAAAAAAAATAATAATTGTACAGCAATTAGGTTTATTTTATTTACTTTTTAAAAAGTACGTTTTCATGATCTTTCCTGTGTAGGAGATAGATGAAGCCTGCAAGAGGATAAAGCGTGAAATCGATGATCTGGGCCCAGAGGTTGGTGACATTAAGATCATTCCGTTATATTCCACACTTCCACCTCAACAACAGCAGAGGATTTTCGAGCCCCCGCCTCCCAAAAAGCCAAATGGTGCAATAGGACGAAAGGTAGGTTCACTAAGGCTTTATTTTGGCATCCCTGAGTTAAGCACTGCATTTCAATAAGACTTTGCAATAAAAATGCATAGAGTGTGCTGTAAGATAGTTTCCTTCTTTACCTATGTCCCAAAGGTGCCTTTTTCAGGAGGCAACTGGAGTTTCCTGTTTTTTTTCTTTTGAAGCCATTTCACTTCTCATTCAAGAAGCTTCTTTAGCTCTGATTGGATAGTGGGAAAGGGAAGGATTTATACTCCTTGCAGACAGCTGGTCGTTTGCATCCTTTTTAGAGGGTCGTTGAGGCCACTTGGAGGTTTGTCTGTGTCCTCAGGATCCACCTGAGTGGTGCAAATGGATGTGAAACCTTTTTGGAACTGTTGAAAAGACTGGAGATAGGAGGTGATAACTGGAAACAGTTTTTGGAACTGTTGAAAACTGGAGATAGGCAGGTGACAGCAACAGCACTTAGACTTATATACTGCTTCACAGTCCTCTCTAAGTGGTCTACAGAGTTCAGTCTCTTGTTCCCAACAATTTAGGTCCTCATTTTACCCACCTCAGAAGGATGGAAGGCTGAGTCAACCTGGAACCTGTTGAGATTCGATGTGCCAAATTGCAGGCAGCTGGCTGCAGCAGAAGTAGCCTGCATTGCTACACTCTAACCATTGCGCCACCGAGGCTCACTGATGTCGTATCCCTCTCTCTGTATTGAGAGAGGCCTGTTCAGTTTTGACCTAGATGGCCTCTTTGATCCCTCTTCCTAACCAGAAGTCCTCTCTGTCCAAAATGTGGACTTCGCTGTCTTCAAAAGAGGGGCCTTCATCTTGCAAATGCAGATAGACCACTGGTGGGTTTGTTCTCCCATGTTGCACCATGCGTTTGTAAAGTGGGTGTTTTACTTCCCCAGCGTACTGTACTGATCTGTACACGTCTCCTTGCATTGTACTGTGTTGTTGTACAACCATGACCTGGATGATTGAGAAACTCCATAGATGTCCTGTGCAGGGTTTATTCCTTAGCTATAACCTGCTTTGTGTGAACAGTGGGGTGTACATTATACTGATGACACTGTGCTCTGACAGAGGACATTGCTTTTCTGCATCTAGGGAACTAAGCCTCTGTTGTGTCAAGAGATGGTTGAGCATATATTTGAAGTTGACAAAGCTAGGGCAGTAGTAAGTTATTATTAACCTGTTATGAACTCATGGTAGTTTTCCATTTTTTCCTCAAATTAGAAATGCTGGCGCTGTTTGGTCCAGCATATGGATGTTGGAGGTAATAATAGATGGATTTGTTGTCTTGGATGCCTTGGTGCTTTTCTGGAAAACGTTTTTGTGGTTGTGCACGCTTAGGAAGTTCTTGCAGAATATAAGTAGCTGACACCGTCCATTAGTATGCTAATGATCTTGCTTCCTTCTAATAGGAAGAAAAGAGTCTGCAAAAGCTTTATTTTTCAAGGTCCCATGAATCCTGTAAGTTAGGCATTCTTTCCACCAGATACAATTGTGCTTGGCACACAACCACACTCAAATTTAAGGTGTTTGCAGCTCTTCCTTATGGGGAATTGGGTAGGTTAGATAACAAGTTAAGCCGTGCTGTCTCTTTGTTTTGGAGGAATCATTTAATTCCATACCAATACAGCATCGTTCAGGTGGAGCTTCAGGTGGAGCTCAGCTCATTTAGCCAGGCTCAAATGTCCTTACATTGTCGAGCCCGGAAATCAGGAAGCAAGTTAGCGGAGAAGAGGTTTCCCATCAGCTACATTTCACTGACAATTTCAAGGTTGTTTATTGAAATGCAGGTCTTGTGGGACAACCTTAAAAATACTCCCAAAGTGCAGCTGGCCTGGAATATTGTCTTCTCTTTCCCCTACTCCCACCCTGCAGGATTTACATCGAGAATTTCTATGATGTAGGCTGAGTTTTTGGATACAATCTGGAAACTTTGTAAGAATCTAGAACCTGTTGTGGCCGGCCAGTGGAGCTGTCAGCAGATTCGGACAGGGAGGAGGTTGGGGAGGAACATGGGCCAGTCCTAGAGTCTGGGAAAGGCTCTGATGAATGCTCTGCATCGGAGGCAGAGATGAGGCCAGGGCTGTCCGACAGTTATCAGCTGCCTTCAGAGTCAGAGATCAGTGGGGCAGAAAAACAGGTGGAACCTGCTCCCGATATGCACATGCGCAGAGCTGCCAGGAGAAGAGAACTTATATAAGGAACAAGGTTGGACTCGAGAGCAAAGGCACAGGTGGACGGTGAATGGCCCCTCCCAAAAGGAATAAAGAGGACCGAAAGGGGAGTGGTGTTTATAGGAGACAATTAGTTTGTTTAATTAGTGTGAAGATTTGTTTGTGACTCTCAGAGACTCCTTGCCAAGTATTTCCTTGTACAGCTTTGCCCTTGAAAGCTATCAGCCTGGCAACTCTCCAAGCCTGATAAGGTCTGTGGTTGTAATTCACCTTTGAAAGACTGTTTGCCGAGACTTTGCTGGATGAGAGGAATTCATATTAGCCTAATAAAAAGGGGTTTTGTGGGCGGGTTCTTAATTAGGGCTTATTTGAGGCATAGGGGTCAATGAGCGCACATGTAAAAATGAAGTTAGGACTTACTTGCAAGATAGGTCGTATGTTTGGGGAAATGGTAGAAATATGAAGTATTTTGAATGTGGTATGATGGCTATAGGAATATCTGGTAATAGGAGAAAACATTGTAAGATTTCTCTTTAATCTGCTCTTTGGTTATTCTATCATTTTTTTCCTGCCTGGTCTGATGGACATCCCATGCATGGAAATTGCTCCTGACTTTCATAAAGTCATTATTATGTGCTAGCAACATTTAACGTTTCTGTGTAACACGGGCAGCAGAAAACCCTTCTGTATTTTTCAACAGGTTGTCGTATCAACTAACATTGCCGAGACATCATTAACAATAGACGGTGTTGTTTTCGTCATTGATCCTGGCTTTGCGAAACAAAAGGTGAACAAAGAGTTTTATTTATATAGATGTACAACTCCCACCTGGTACACACATACACACACACACACACTTTAAGATGATGTAAATTTTCCATTCTGTTTGTTTTGCTGATTAATGGACTTATTATTTGGATCAATGGATACATCATTTGGATCTACCAAAGGAACAAAGGGTTTACTTCCCAAGTGTATATAAAAACTCCCCTTGATTCAATATGCGGCGTTAAAACACGTCTAATATAATGAAGAATACAGGACACAAAACAGGTGGACCAATGTCCACAAGTACTCGAGCAATACAATTGTTTGTTAAATGCTGCCAAAATTTTGAAAAACATCAGTGCTAGATGTGGGTGGGGCTTGTGGGGAAGAGGAGAAGGAGGACTGTGGGGTCTTTGGTGCTCTGTGAGCTTGCTTGTTTTCTGGCAGACATTTCATTACCCTAACTAGGTAATATCATCAGTGCTAGCTGATGATGTTATCTGCTGGTAGTTAGTGTCTGTCAGGGTATATTCATGGACTGGAATAGAGCATGGTAACAAGGTCAGCCAATGAATAGGCATAGCAACTAAGTCAGCCAATGTGGACTATTTGGAAACTGACACCAGAAGTAGCCTAGGCGTGGCTCTATATATTAAGCTCTGCAGCTATGTTGAGCTCTGAGTCTGTCTATTAAAGATGAAACTGCTTCTCTCCTCTGCTGTGTGTGTGTCTTGCCTGCTGAACTAAAGTGAAGTCTGCTGAAGTTGACTTGCTGTTCTGCTCTGCTGTTCTCTGAAATCTCTGTTCTCTGAAATCTACAATACCAGTTGTAGATTTTTGGAGAAATCTACAACTGGTATTGTAAAATTTAATTTATAATATTTATAAAGAAGTTAAATGAAGTCGCAGCCGTCTGTTTACTTTTTCTGGCGTTGAATTTACACTGCAAAACTCTGAACAGTGTCACCAAAGTGACTAGCACTGATGATGTTACCTAGTTTGGTCATGAAACATCTGCAAGAAAACAAGCTCAGAAAGCATCAAGGATCCCACATTTCACCCCTGAATTGCAAATATTCTCCTTTAAGAGTGGAAAAAAATAACGTGAACATTTTATTTATTTATTTATAAATTTGACTCTTCTGCCCTCCCCAGGTCTACAATCCACGAATCAGGGTGGAATCTCTGTTGGTGACCGCAATCAGCAAAGCTTCCGCTCAACAGAGAGCTGGCCGCGCCGGTCGAACTCGCCCCGGGAAATGTTTCCGGCTATATACAGAAAAGGCGTACAAAACCGAGATGCAGGTTTGTAAAAATGGCAGTTCATTAACTTTGGACCCTAAGCGAATTTGGGTCTGTGAAAATGCAGGCAATTGCTGAATTTTGTTAAAAAAAGCCTCATTTCTGAATCAATACATACATTGATTGGGAAAAATGAAAATGTTGGAAGCAAGGAAGAAGTCGCAGAACGTTTAAAGGTTACAAATCCAACCCGTTCACATCTTATGAAGGAAAACGTGAGCCACTCATAATCAAAATGCAACACAAAGCAATCCATACAGAGAGAAGTCTACCACACAATGCATTTGTGACAAGCTAGAGAGTAGGGATACGCAAATTGTTCCTGTTCTGTCCAAGGCTTCCCCAAAAAGCACTAAGCAGACTCTTTGTCCCGGCAAAACCCTTTTTATTAAATGAATGTGAATTTCTTGCATTCACATTCAGCCAAAGGCCTGGCAAACAGTCTTTCAGGGATATAATTAGGAGCGCAAACCTTATTTATCTTGGAAAGCTGCCTGGTAAATATTTCCAAACACAGTGCTGACAAGGAAGGGCTCAGCACAGAGTCTCTAGGATGCACAGACAGATCTTCACAATGATGGAATGGATGAACAAATTGTTTCCTGCAAAAGCCCCCTCCCATTTTGCTCCTCTTTTAATCTCTATGGGAGGGGCCATTTCCCATCCACCTGAGCCTATACTTTTGAGTCGACCCTTGTTCCTTAACTGTTAGCTTCTTCTGGCAGCTCTATACATGCACACATTGGGAACAGGCTCCAGCTGTTCTTCTTCCCCACTGATCTCCGACTCCAAAGGTAGCTGATAACTGTCGGACGGGCCTGGCCCCATCTCTGCCTCCGACACAGAGCCCTCGTCCGAGCCTTCCCCAGACTCCAGGACTGGCCCATGTTCCTCCCCAACCTTCTCACTGTCCGAGTCTGCTGCCAGCTGTTCCAGCCACCGGTGGGCCAGAACAGTTCCAGGTTAACAGCTACTTTGGAATTGTCCTGCCCTGAACTTAAGCACGCATGTTTGTTATGTATACAGGTAGTCCTCAACTAACAACCGTTCATTTACTGACTGTCCAAAGTTATACTGGCACAGGAAGAAAGGGACTTAGGACCATTTTTTACACTTACAACCACCGCAGCATCCTCAGGGTCACATGATCAAAACTGAAAAGTTTGGCAACTTACTCATGGCGGTTGTTGTGTCCTGGGGTCACGTGATCATCTGTTGTGACCCTTCTGACAAGCGACGTCAACGGGGAAGCCCCATTCATTTAATAACCATGTTATTATAAGTTAACTGCAATGATTCACTTAATAAACATGGCGAGAGAAGTCATAAAATGGGGCAAAACTCACTTAACCAATGTCTCACTTAACAACATAAATTTTGGGCTTGATTATGGTCATAAGTTGAAGACTACAGGTATATATTTTTTTCATTCCCAGCCATAATAATTTATCTTGTCTAGGAAACAATGTGACACAATAAAAGAGCGAGCAGTTTAACATGCTACATTTTTTAATATTCTTATTCATGCACCATGTTTGCTTCTCTGGTATCAAAAAAAGATTGATTTGTTTCCACTTCGGTTTTTTACGGTGATGAGTTTGCTTTCATAATTTCATAATGCCGAACAATTGTAGATATAAACATATTTGCATTAAAATGCCTACTACTATTACCCAGCAAGGTAGCATTTTTCAGTAAATAGCTACTATTTAAACATGAAACAGGCTTTTACAATTCCATTTGGGTTAACTGCTTTCTATCAGTCATGTATGTTTTAATGAAAAAAATACCAAAACAGAAACTGAATTTCTGTTCTTCTAAAATATGTAAAATGTATTTGTTTTCAGGACAATACCTATCCTGAGATTCTGAGGTCCAACTTGGGTTCTGTGGTCTTACAGCTGAAGAAACTTGGTATAGATGATTTAGTCCACTTCGATTTTATGGACCCACCAGGTATGTTTTTAAGAATTCCTATAATAGAATGGAATGGAATATAGAATGGAATGGAATGTAGACTAGAATATAGAATTAGAATAGAATAGAATAGAATAGAATAGAATAGAATTCTTTATTGGCCAAGTGCAAATGTTCTCAGTATACATAAAGAAAAGATGCATTTGTCAAGAATCAAATTACAATTGTGGACATAATGTTAAGCGTTAGCAAGATACATTTTTTCCTTTTTGTATCATGAGTTAAATCAATGTGTGTTCCCTGAATGTGAACATAACCAAATTCATTGTAATGTAAAAAAAAGGCCATCAGTCAGTGCCAAAAGTCTTTTTAAAAAATATACACTTTATTATTTAAAAAAAAACTTTGCTGTACACTTTGAATGGAGAGTTCTTTGATAGCAAAGTATGTTAAATTCACTGAGTAGTTGTTACAAGAATACCATGTTTCCCTGAAAATAAGACCCCGTCTTATATATTTTGCCACCAAAAAAGGCACCAGGTCTTATTTTCGGGGGATGTCAGCCACTGACTAACCTCACTTGCATGTGTTGTCCCCCTGGCCTCCTTTTCGCTGTCAGAGGCCTTCAGGAACTTCTGTGGCTGGCAAGGCTTTCCTGAAGGCTTCTGCAGTGGATAAGAGAGCTCTGGATTGATCCTGAGCTTTTGTTCTCAGATCTATAGGCCTTCAGGAAAGCCTGGCCAGCCTTGCTGGCTACAGAAGAAATGGACTGGCCAGGCAGGTGTCTGGAGGCCTGGCTACAATTGTCCAAAGGGAAGTCGTAGGGCAGCACCAACTCCCCATCCCCACCCTAGTTTAATTTTTACCCGTCCACTCTTGAGTAAACAGGATTTTAATTAGGGCTTATTTGAGGGGTAGGGGTTATATTGGGCACACATGTAAAAACCAAGCTAGGTTGTATTTTTGGGGAAAGAGTGTAATATTTAATATGAAATTAATCATCAACTCATATGTGTCATAAAGAATGTTCTAAAACCAGGGTTTGTTTATTAGATGTGGATTTAAGTTTTGTTCATGGAATTTGAAACTGCAGGAAACAGCCCAAAAGGACTAGCTTTCATATACCAAGTTGTGTGGATGGAAGTTCTCTTTCTGATGACTCCTGTCTGTGGAAAGATAACTGAAGACATTAAGTCTTAATGCATAAAATATTTTACATTTTTTTCTAGCAGCCTTTCCCAGCGTAATGGCTTCTGATTAGAAATTTGGGGGAATCTGGGTAGATTTGGAGGGGCCCGTGCTGAGGAGGAAAGACTTGGTCCCCAGAAGACAGTGTTATATATTGGGGGAAAAGCCAGGTTTATCTTAATATGCTTTGTGCCAGCTATGCTTCTAACATCTTTTGTGCTCAGTAACTTTATCCGAGGCTAGGAAAATTGATTTAAGGTCAGATTTATAAAATTACAGGCCTTTTTTTGGCAGTAAATTTCAAACATGTTGAATAAGTCCATAGGTTTACAACAGATTTACTGTACTACGGATGAAAATATGCCTAGAGGGGAAAAAAAATTTAAATGAAGTTGTCCGTCCAAGTCTTTGGACATGGTTTTCTGTAAAATTGCCAAACATATAGATGATTTAGCCATTTTTTTTTCTGCTTTCCTTTTTTTTTTATTAAAAAAAAATGTAAATTTGTGTGCTTTAGTTGCCCAGGCAGAGTTGCAAGAATTGACCTCTTTGCTTCGTCTTTTCCACTGCCAAAAATCCAGCCAGGCACTTGTGCAGATGATTTTATTTTTTCTGCACTTCACTGCCCATAAGGAGGAATTAAAACTCTTTTAACAGGGTTACAACATGGAGCAAAGTTTGAGCTGGGCCCAAAGGCAGAGAGCTAAAACGATAGGATTTCAGCAAGAAGGGGAGGGAAGGTCAGCCAACAAGAGAATCCATACATCTTCATGAGCATCCAAAGGGTATACAGGTAGTCCTTGACCTACAACAGTTCATTTAGTGACCATTCAAAGTTACAATGGCAGTGGGGAAAAAGGGACATGCGACCGTTTTTCACACTTAATGACCGTTGCAGCATCCTTATGGTCAAGTGATCAAAATTCAGACACTTGGCAGTTGGGTCATATTTACGATGGTCGTAGTGTTGTGTGTGTGTGTGAAAGTGATCTCTTTTGCGACCTTTTGGCAAGCGAAGTCAACGGAGAAGCCAGATTTGCTTAACAATGGGGTTACTAGTTTCAACACCTGCAGCGCTTCACTCAGTTGTGGCAAGTGAAGCAAAACTCACTTAACAACTGTTTCACTTAACAGCAGAGCTTTTGGGCTCAATGGTGGTTGTAAGTCAAAAAATACCTGCATTTCCCCCAAGGAGTGGGTCCCAAAGTCAGAAAGCCCTGGCAACTGAGCAGCTGGGGGGGCCTTGCTTGATACCTGAAAACAAAAGGAGAAGAGACTGAAATAATGACCATAAAACGGAAGAGAAGTGACCTAATCATGAAGAAGCAGCCAGGTGTCTAGGACTCCTATAATAATGCCTTACCATCATTTTAATTGGGATGGTAGGAATAATAGTAGTTCCAAGAGCTTTCAGATCTACATCAGTGGTGTTCACTATAATATTTTAATAATAATAAGAATGTTGAGAACCTGTCCTAGCCTAGGAAAATGTATTCATCTCAAACCTACTGGAATAAACATTTTTTTATTTACAAGCTGGGAGAAATCCCAAAGCTGCTTTTTTTTCAAGAGGCAAATGGACTTGTTCAGAGCTTTGTACAAATACTTACAGGCTTAAGTTTAAACCATAAAAACGTAAGAGGACGTGATAAAATAGTATTTAAAAGCATGTTAGAATGAGCTGTAAGTATCTGGGGAGAATGAGCTACATCAATTCCCTGCCTAATTCAAACACCAGAGAAGAAATCAAGAAACCCAAAGGTGCTTGGAAGCAACTGGATTTCCTTGTTTTCTTTGAAGATGTTTCGCTTCTCATCCAAGAAGTTTCTTCAGCTCTGACTGGATGGTGGGGAATGGAAGGATTTATACTCCTTGCAAACAGCTGGTCATTTGCATCCTTTTTAGGGAGCCGTTGATGCCACTTCGAGGTTTGTCTGTGTCCTCAGGGTCACCTGAGTGGTGCAAAGGAATGTGAAGCCTTTTTGGAACTGCTGAAAGGACCGTGTTGTGGTCTCCACACCCATTTGTACTACTCAGGTGTTCCTGAGGACACAGACAAACCTCCAAGTGGCCTCAATGGCTCTCTATAGAGGATGCAAATGGCCAACTGTCTGCAAGGAGTATCAATCCTTCCATTTCCCACCATCCAGCCAGAGCTTCTTGGATGAGAAGCGAAACGTCTTCAAAGGAAAAACAAAGTCCAGTTGCCTCTTTGGACCACCATGACCTGGATGGCTTTGAGACAACCATGAGCTGAATGGCTATGAATCTCCATAGACATTAAGCTGGAAGAACCCCTATAAAGCTGTCGGTCTATGGCCAATTCTCTGGGATTGCGCACCTCCTCCTAAACCAAATTAATTTAATCGCCAAATTAATTTGCATGTCATTTGTTTTGCATTTCGTCAGCCCGGGACTGGCCTTGCTCACCAGTGCTTGTGTGTTTGTACATGTGTTGTGTCTTTTGCAGCTCCAGAGACTTTGATGCGAGCCTTAGAGCTTCTGAATTACTTAGCCGCTTTAAACGATGACGGAGACTTGACTGAACTGGGCTCCATGATGGCGGAGTTTCCCCTTGACCCGCAGCTGGCTAAAATGGTTATTGCAAGTTGCGACTACAACTGTTCTAATGAGATTCTATCTATTACTGCCATGCTGTCAGGTAATAGCAGGGACAGAGATGCCAATCAAAACCCAGCTCTCCAATTAGGGGAAGCTTGTAATATTCCTGCAACAGGACTACTTACGTTCTTTAAAAAAAAGCTTGATTTGTGCCGATCAGACGTACTCTGTAGTAGACTTCACAGTGGAGTAAAAAAAATGCGTAAAAAAGAAATCAACGTTGAAGCTACAGAAGTCATTGTGTGTGAAAAAAAAGGGGAACCTAACTCGTTTCACGTCCAGAAAAAAAAAAAAATTAACTGCTAAGGATTGTAAAATCATAGGAAAACACTTCTTATTCCTTAGAAACTGTAGCACTTAAGCCTGTTTCTTGTTATGAAAGTGAGCAAAATAGCAATAATAATAATAATAATAATAAGAACTGGCTTTGTTTTCCGATTCTATAAATTTGCGATAGCCTGCATTTATAAAGATACGAAAGAGAGTCCTCACAAGGTTACATAAAGTTGGGAAAAAACATTCATTGTTTAAAGGGAACGTTGGAAGGAAAGATGGTAGCTTTAATATTATCACTGCATACTATTTTTTTTATTGATTTTACAAAAGTAGAAGCCAATACGTTTGGGAGATGGAAAAAATTTTTTGGTTTGTACCACAGTCTTTGGTTATCATGGATGGTTTTTTTTCCAAGCTAGCAGTGCCCAGATGGTTCCTAGAGCCCGACCGTGTGAATTTTAAAATTTAAATATATACATGAAAAGAGTTTATACGCCGTGCACTGCTTTGAAAACTGAGTTCCCAGGGAAGCTGCTGTTTCAGATATCCAAACCCTAAAGACCTGTTGATCAAGAAGAATTAAAATGTGGTTCTCTAAACTTTTAATTGTCCCTTTCTCGGAGAAAAACAGTTCGATACCAGGAACAACCAGGAAAGAAATGATGTGCTTAAAGCCTCCTTAATGAATTGAATATCATTTAAATATTTGTGTGGGGCAATGGGGCTATTACCAGTTAAGGAGTGCCAGAGGGGGGAGATATATATATATATATATATTATTTGTTTTCTGAGGTTTTCGGCGAGTAATTTGTATGTCGGATTCTCTGGTTATCGTGTGTTTTCTTCTCCGCCGATAGATATTGCAAAAGTATCCTAGGCAACGAATTCGATGAAGTCTCATTCATCATCTTCAGGCTTGTTTCTTCAGCTCTGTGTTCTCAGAAGAAGCAACAGAGCTGAAAGAAACAACCTGAAGAATGAATGAATGAGGACTTCGTCGAACGTTGCCTAGATACTTCCAATTCTACGCGGGAGAAAACCCGAATAACCAGAGATCCACATATATATTATATATATATATATATATATTTATATATATTTATATATTTATATTTATTTAGTGGGGTGGGGTGTCTCAAAATGTGCACCTTTGTAGTAGAGCATAAGATAAGGTAAAGGTTTTTTTGGGTGAGACAAGCGATCACATTATTACAGGGTAATTTTTTTTCTTTTTATTTTCCTCTAAAAACTATCTACAATGTTTTATTGCCGAATTTTGACACTTCAGACTCAGAGCAGATGGGCAGGGCAGAATCTCATTGTCTTGAGTAAATTGTCGCCTTATTTGCAGAGGTGGTGGTAGGTTGATACCTGCCTTTTCATGCAATCCTACTACAGGAACTGAATTCTTAAATGAAATGGCTGTGTTTTATTCCCTCTAATTGCATATGTCAGTGAGTATTTTTGACTTAAAAGCCACTTCAGTAAACGTGCAAAATGTTTATACGCACATAATGTACATATGATTAATTTTTGGTTCTTCAAGTTAAGGATGTAGCATATATGTGTGTGTATATGTATATGTATATGTATATGTGTATATAAATATATATATATATATATACATAAAAACACAGAGGAAAAGAAATTTATGGGGTCATTGTCTCCTTGGACATAGTTGAGGAACAGTTCTCACTATACTGGTTTCCAGAAAATGCCACTGACTTCTCCCCCTCTCCTCACCAAACACACACACACACACACACACACACACACACACACCAGTAAAACACAGTCAGATTGAATGAAAAGAAAATGAGAGCCATCTAATTAACAGGTTCAGAATACTGTCTTCCCAGAAGTAATTGATTAAATGGAGATCTTCACTATGGGAAGAGTTGAGATGGCAATCTTGCAACACTCTTAAAAGGCCTAAACAATAGGAAAAAAAATGAAGGAGAAGCAGTAATTTGCTGACCAAAACTGTCTAAATTGAAAAAATCTCATTCTCCACCCCCAAGCGTCCACTAAATGGTAGTAACAAATTAGCACTGCTCTTCATGATTCAATTTGCAGTATAAACATGATGTACTTAATGGTAGTTTTTGTGCTTCAATATTGATGGTTTTCGGTAGCCTTAATTCCACACAATTCCATATGTTTTCAGTTTCTGGATGTTGAACTTCAATGGGTTTTTTTGCAGAAACGTTTCTCTTGACACTTCCACTTCTTAATTAAAAAAAAAGTGCTATAAGCAGTAGGCCTTTTGCAATATTGCTGTTGGCATATTGGCAGTTTGTTCATAGTCTTCAATTTCTGTACTTATTTTTCAGCCGTTCCCCAGCGTTCCTAAAAGACCAATCTAAAAATTGTGCAAAATTATTTAACATTTGAAACAAATGTTTGAACTTGGGTTCGGATCAAGATCCAAATTTCAAGGCATTTGAGGAACAGTGTTTTTTATTTTATTTTTTTAAAAAAACCTGTTCTATCCAAGGTGATTAATTGTATTTAAACACCTATATAAAACCAATGGGGAATTTTACAGGATCTTTTACCAAAAAGATCCAGCTTTTCCTACGTAAAAGTCATTTAAAAAAAGAAAGAAAGAAAGAAAGAAAAGAAAAACAGACTTTCAAAGTTTTGAATGAACTGCTTTGTGGGATATTGATCTCTACTCTTCATAATGAAAACATGGTTCATGTGCCTTCAAAATGATAAGCAGGGCATTCGATAAAGAGAAGGCTCTGTGTAAAGAGATTGAGCCTCAGTCCACAACTATATTTGTTAACATCTGATAAAGCTGTTGGGAGTCTCCCTTCCACCACTGCCGCTGTGATGCCATCATGGGTCCACCTCTCGTTCACCCAAGTACTTTTGGCCACCAGTGCTGATAGCGATGCTTGCTGCCGGCGACGGAGCTATAATGCAAGGCCTTTAACCCTTGGTCAGTAGAGGGGATGTTTGCTTAACTATTTTTAGGGGGGCTTGTTTTCTCGAAGGCTCTCCTCTCCCCCACCCTGGTTGCTCTTGACCCATGAATTATGTCCATGGGGAGGCTTGGTCTCCACATGCAGACAGCAGAGCTATCAGCATTTGGTTTCTTGCCCTGGTCACGCCACCCTTCCAATGCTGATGGCCGTCAGGATAGATTCATTTTTTCTTTCTTTCTTTTTTTTTTTTTCCGTTTCGGATGCCTACTTCTAGTCCAAATAATCTGGCCTTCTTGTAGCTTTGAAACCCCCTCTTGTCTTGCAGATGTGGTTAGGTGTTGATGTCCCAAATCAAGGTAGTAGGCAGCCCAAGATGCAGTTGGAGGCCATCCTGCCCTGCCCTATGCTCTGTGAACTGACCTAGCTAGGCCTTGTACCTCTGTCTGTGAATGCGTGACTCATCGATATGGGCGTTTGTGTTGGGCCCATACCAACCTTGTTTAGTCCCACAGTGTTTTGTTCGCCCCACGGAAGCCAAGAAAGCTGCAGACGAGGCCAAGATGAGATTCGCCCACATAGACGGAGATCATTTGACGTTGCTGAACGTGTACCATGCTTTCAAACAGAGTGAGTAGAAGCTGGGGGATTTCCTGTGTCAGCTTTGGAAGCGATATTTGAGACCGGATGCTTCCACGCTGCCACATCTGAGCCTGGGAAAGTGGGAGGGGGGAATAAATTGGAGTATATCTAGTTAGACATAATAATATTCTTTTTCTGATTCAAGGTCAGGCTGTGTGGCACATAAGTGAGGGGAAGTCTCAAGTTGGGATGGATGGTGATTGGGCCATGTGATGTGATGAAGGGTGGCAGGGGATGGATTTTGTAGTTTTTACTTACTGTAAGGAAGCCCAGAACTTTCAGATTCGAGATTCCACAGTTGTGCCAGTTATTATTAAATAAAAAGGAATCTTTGAGAAGATTCTGTCCCGGAGTTATTGGGCAGAATAGAGGGTTGCTAGAACACTGTAACCACATTCTTGGCGCCAGTTGGGTTGGCCGTTGCTATTCCAACCAGAGAATTATGTCACCTGGAGCTGGCCGGGCCCTTTTGTGGCGATTTTCACCTGCTTTGTATGTTGCAGGGTTTTTGCATGCGTTGTGTAGTTTTAGGTAGCTTATAACTGAGGTTTGCAGCCTGCCATTAAACTTTTGATTGTGGTCTTGACTCTGGTCAGGCTGCTAAATTTAGTTTTAATCCCCATGATTATTCTGATCCAGATAAAACCCACAAAAAAGTTATTTGCTATCAGGATTGGGAATCTGTGACAGAAATGGGGAAAATACCATCTTTTGAAATGCCATTAAGGAGGAATGATCCTGAACTATGGGTAAATGCTGGCTAGAAAGAAAAAGGCAGTCTTATTTGCACATTAATGTGGAAAAAAGGAGGGTTTCATAAATCAGTCAGAATAGAGCTGGAAGGGATCTTGAGGTCTTCTAGTCCAGCCCCCTGCTCAAGCAGAAGACCCCTAGACCATCCTTTCAGATAAGTGGCTCTCCAGTGTTGGAGAACCTACAACTTCTGGAGGCCAGTTGTTCCACTGATTAATTCTTCTCACTGTAAGGATATTCTCCTTAGTTCTAGGTTGCTTCTCTCCTTGATAAGTTTCCATGCATTGCTTCTTCTCCTGCCTTCAGGTGCTTTGGAGAATAGCTCACTCTTCTTTGGGGCAGCCCCTGAGATATTGGAAGACTGCTATCATGTCCCCTCTGGTCCTTCTTTTCTCTCGACCCTAGAAATAATTCAGTCTGATTAAATGTATAGTTATATATTGCCGAATGGATTTTGTAAAATACTAATTAAGTCACGAAAAGAAACTAGGTTATATAGTTTCTTGATATTCTTAAAAGAACATTGTTGATGAGGGGAATTGATCCCAGGTCTGTGAAGTCAAGAGAATCCGCGAATGTTTAATTGGCTAGAATTTTACAGTATGCATAAGACAGATTTTATTTTACATACCAACCCATAATCACTTTCTTCGGTTTGCTTGATTCTCTCTTGTTGCTTCCTGTTGTCCTGGCTTCCTTTGGGGGGGGGGGGATTAAACAATTTGGGGTTTATTTCTTCGGTGCTGCAGCAAATGTCGCATTTGTATATTTTTATTTTTACTTAAAAAAAATAATCACTGAAAAGGCCGTCATTCAAGAATTTAATTGGTTGACTTGATTCGGCCATCTGGCTGGTTCTCTGATTGTGCATTTGTTTTTTGGGGGTTTTTTTGTAGTTTTTTTTAATTCTGTATAAAATACCGAGTTTTAGATGATTCATGGCTTTTTTGTTTTTGTTAAATGTTGCAGATCATGAATCGGTTCAGTGGTGCTATGACAACTTCATTAACTACAGGTCTTTGATGTCAGCGGACAACGTACGCCAACAGCTGTCACGAATCATGGACAGGTTTAATTTGCCCCGTAGAAGCACAGACTTCACAAGCAGGGACTACTACATCAATATACGAAAGGCGTTGGTCACCGGTTATTTCATGCAGGTATGTCCCCAAAATAAAGAAAGTCTCTATATAATTGTCTGTTTCTTAACCTTTTTGTTGTGTTAAATACAGTGTGAGTTAATACTAATTTTACAGTGTAAATTAATCTTGCTGATTTCAGAGCAGCAAGCAGGCTTTCCTCCTGAAGGAATAATCTGAGATCCAAAATGTAAAGAATTCTAGAAATTGAATTTGTAGCTCTGCTAGCTTTTGTTAGTCCCCTTAATGAAATATTTTTGATATGCATATGCTAGCTACCTCTATTTATATACCCGTGCTTCACTACGAAACTATGTGATTGGGCTTAGTTTTGGGGGAGGAAAATAAGGGGGAAAAATTCTGCCTCTGCTTACCAGCATCCATCGGTATTCATCCGGCTAGCGACTAGTGTCGCGAGTGTCAGTGTGAGAATTGAGGGCTTGCTGTGTGAGCAAGGAGACAGCAAGGAGCCTGGGCATGGCTTAGCTCAACTGTTCTGTACTAGAGCTTGGTGCTCTGAACCTGAAACTCTACTCTTCTGCTTGTGTTTTGCATTTGGAACAGATTTCTTTCCAGGTGGGGAGGGGGAGTAGAACTCTTTAGCATCAGAGCATGTTAATAAAATAATGATGATGATGATGATGATGATAATAATAATAATAGCAGCAATAACAATAATAATATAGGAAATACTCTAAATGCTCTGATGGTCATTTGGAAAAATTCTTTCTTAGTGAGCCCTTAGAAGCCAAGAGGAACATAGGTACCAAATTTCAAGTTTGTAGGCTTTATGGTTCTGGAGATTTTGGGATGATGCGTGAGGGGTATTTCGCTTTTATACACTACTCAAAAAAATAAAGGGAACACTTAATGCAATGTAACTCCAAGTTAATCACACTTCTGTGAAATCGAACTGATTGACAATTTCAATCAGCAACACTGACTGACAATCCATTTCACATGCTGTTGTGCAAATGGAATAGACAACAGGTGGAAAGCATAGGCAGTTAGCAAGACATCCCATAAAACGGAGGGGTTCTGCAGGTGGTGACCACAGACGCACTCTCAGTTTCCTTTGCTTTCTGGCTATGGTTTGGTCACTTTTGAATGCTGGCGGTGCTTTTCACAATGTAGTGGTAGCAAGTGAGAACGCGAGTCTAACAACCCACAAAGTGGCCGGTCAGGTAGTGCAGCTCATCCAGGATGGCACATCAATGCGTGCTGTGGAAGAGGTTTGGCCTGTGGTCTGTCACGAAGTGTCCAGAGTAATGGAGGTATTTTTAACTCAGGAAGGCCAGTCTATCAGGAGATGTGGAGGAGTCCCCAGTAGGAGGGCAAACAACCCAGCATCAGGAACTGCTCCTCGCCTTTGTGCCAGGAGGGACACGGAAAGAGACTGCCAGAGCCCTGCAAAAATGACCCTCACAGCGGGCCCACAATGTACATGTGGCTGCTCAAACCAATCAGAAACAGACTCCGATGAGAGTATGAGGGCCCAGCACGTCCACAGGTGGGGGTTGGGCTGGAACAGCCCAAACACTGTGCAGGACATTTGGCATTTGCCAGAGAACACCAAGATTGGCAAATTCGTCACTGGTGCCCTGTGCTCTTCCAGATGACAAAAGCAGGTTCACATGAGCACATGTGACAGACATGAACAAGGTTTGGAGACGCCATGGAGAAGCGTGTCGTGCTGCCTGCAACATCCTCCAGCAATGAACCAGTTTTGGGCAGCTGGTCAAGTAATGGTGTGGGGTGCATTTCTTTAGGGGGCCAACACAGCCCTCCATGTGCTCGCCGAGGTTAGCCTGATTGCCAATTAGGTTACCGGCGATGATGATAGATCCTCGAGCACTCTTGTAGACATACTGCTGGATGTGTGGCGGTTCCTCCTGAATGCCAGCGACACATGCTGGACGCTCATGTTGGCTGGAGTGTGTCAAGCAGTTCCTGCAAGACGAAGGCACTGATGCTAATGGAACTGGCTCCACCCTTTTCCCTCAGACCTGATCCAATTGAGCCATCTGGGACAAACCAGCGTCACATGTACCACAGCCTGTCGAACGTCTCTGATAGCTGATAGTCAGTCGTTGGGAGGAGATCCCTCCAAGAGGACCATCCCACCATCTATCAGGAGCATGATCCCATGGTATTATAGGGAGGCACGTGGAGGCCCTCACACACACTAACTAGAGCCTCGCATTTTGTAGCTTGTTTTAAGGACATACATCAAAGTTGGATGCACTGTAGTGTTTTATTTCCTAACTTTAATTTTGAGTGTAACTCCAAATGCCAGACCTCACATGGGTTTGGCTAATTTGATTTCCCATTGATAATTTTTGTGTGATTTTGTTGTCAGCACATTCAACTATGTAATGAACAAACTATTTAATAAGAATATTTCATTCGTTCAGATCTAGGATGTCTGATTTTTGTGTTTCCTTTATTTTTTTGAGCAGTGTATATATAGATTCAGCTTGCAGGGCTGTCCAGCTCACAGAACCAGGTTGGATTGGCTTACGTACGATTTTGGAAATTATCATAGCTCCAAACCTTGACAACCAAGGACCCCTATACCTTGAAAGATTTAATATTCTTGCCTAGCTCCATGGGGCCAGCCAGGTGCTCAGTGGCTCTACATTTTAGAAAATGGGAGCAAGAGAGAAGGTATTGGATCTGATCAGATATTTGATTGAAGAGACTCCCTTGCAAGAAAACAGCTGCCTGTGTCCAGAATTAAATTCAAACCCATGTAAAATGGAAAGTTTTTGCGGTCCAGCGGGGGTTAGGGACATAAAAAATGGAATACTTACGCATCGTAGAATGTTCTGCTTGAGAATTACATTCTCCGGTTCTGATTTTTCATTCCTGCTGACAGATTCCTTACCACGAGAGACTTCTAGGAACAGAGAAATCATTTGTAGCCTAAGCGTGACCATTGTTAATGCGTATCTTGGCTTGAGAAAATGACCTGTCACCTCGTTCTCACAGGTGGCCCATTTGGAGCGGACAGGACATTACCTGACAGTGAAAGATAACCAGGTCGTGCAGCTGCATCCCTCAACAGTCCTTGATCACAAACCAGAATGGGTGCTCTACAATGAATTTGTTCTTACCACAAAGAACTATATTCGCACTTGTACAGATATCAAGCCAGAATGGTAAGCTGTTTTTCTTCAAAGCTGGGTTTTGTTTTGTTTTTTAAACACAATCCCCAGTTGACAGGGAAGTGCCTACATTTTGGTGAAAGTTGGGGTGGTAGTGGTGTTTTTTAGGCACTTGAAAATTACATTCTATTTAAAACTTTAGGAAACTTGGAAGAGGAGTGAAAATTTGCTACTGGGGATGACGGATCACCTGAATGCTGCAAAGAGAAATGGGTGTCATGCCCCTGTTGGAATCTGATTCAGAGAGTGATGCTGAGCAGCTGAAAGGGAATGGGAGTGTGGCTCCGTTGGCTGGGGAAGAAACTGGGGAAGGGCAAAGTCTGGCTGGGCAGAGCAGGAAAGGGGTAGAGCAAGGGAGAAGGAAGATCCAGGCCCACCCACCCCTTTCATCCTAGGACACGCAGGGAAGAATGGAGAAGGGAGTAATGTGGGTTGGGTGGCTTACAGGGTAGGAAAGGACCCTGCTTCCCTTCATTAGCTGCAGCTGGGAACACAGTGTTTAAAAAGGGAAGGTGCGCACAGCAAGTTATTGGGAGCAAATCATGAATTATCTGGTATCGTTTAGGGTTATTTGAGTTCCTGGAATCTTCTAGGCTTATTCGAGTTCCTGGCATCTTCCCAACTCTGTGTGTTTTGCTGGGCTTTCAAGTCTGCAATTCCTTCTAACCTGGACATTGGGGGCAAAGTTGGAAGTACTAAAGTGACTCTTCTTACTTTTGTGACTGTGTTGCCTTTGTGCCATGCCCCTTTGGGTCATCACAATGGGGTTCTGCTTTCTTTGTAAGCAGAGAAAATAAAATTTAAAACACCAGCTGTTATGAATAGCCAAGTTTTCAAAGAAAGCTGTTTTCAGTAACATTTGGGTTCTGAAACGGGATTTTAAGAAGCAAAAGAATTCAGCTGAGGTCTAAAAGCCGAAAATGGCAGTGATAATAATTGTATTTTGTTATTTGGAGCTCAAAGATTTTATGGGCATTTTCCTTCAGAACTACTGATTTCCTGATCTCGTCTGATTTTTCTTCCTTTACTTTAGATCAGGGGTGTCAAACTGGATTTCTTGGAGGGCTGGATCAGCATTGTAGTTTTCCAGGAGGAAACAGTGATAGGGGGTGGAGATGGGACAGATGTTTCCTGCAGCACCCTGTTGTCCAAAACGGGCGTGGTGGGTGATGGTGGCACATGCCCCATTTTCAACTTGAATGGCCTTCTGCAACACTCTGCTGGCCAAAAATGGGCTGTGCTCCACCGGAAAAAGTTGTAATTAAGGAAAATTTGGGACTGTGCTGAAACTGATAGATTAACTTTAAAAATTAAAGACAAAGATGATTCAGAATACTATTGTCAGGATTCCGCCAGTTATCCCCCATTCAAATCATGAGTCTTGAGCCAAAGTTCCAAAACTTTAAAAAAAATTTATTGGAAGTTAACATGTCTGGCACTACCTCAGTGTAGCCCACTCTTGAGACACATAATTCATTATCACCCCTGATCTTGGTTTTCCCCCACCCCCTGGGTGTATCATAATTCATATTCTCCAGTGGGACACATCCATAGCCCAGAGTCATCAATCAGGCTCTCCAGTTAGATATTTGCGGGGCAGAAATTTCAGTCACCTAATTATTATCTTTGAAAACATTTATGGAATGCAATTTTGGTTTTGCAAGCTGGTGCATTGCTCCCCTCCCTTTCTGTTGGCAGCTCTAAAAAGACCATAGAAATATTTTATGAGTTTACAGCTATTGGACATGGAATAAATTTTATGAATGGATAGAGAAAAGACGTAGAAATTTGAAAAAGTAAGATTGTGATGGTTAATATTACATGTATTGAAAATAAAGAGGTAGATAAATATAAAAAGAGGCTCTGATAAAAATGTATCTAACGAAAGAAGAAAACTAGGTCAGCTTTTTTGGTTATGTTATTAGTATTGTTATTATACCATTACTATTGCTAATAATTTGTATGTTGAGATTTATTACCAATATATGTTGGTCAAGTTCTATTTGTAAATAATGTTCTGTCAATGCACTCATTCAAAAATGTTTATAAATAAAAATGAATAAAAATAAAATTTAAAAAGAAAACGGGCCACGACAGGGTCTCCATGTAGCCAGTTTTTGGCCGCCAGGGTGCTGCTGGAGGCCAGGGATGCTGAAAATGGGCTGTGCGAGAGCCGTTGCTATTGACCGTGTTCCATTTTGACCGTGTTCCATTTGGCTGTTTTGCTTACCTGACAGACTCTTCCCTTTTCTTTGGCAGGTTGGTAAAAATTGCTCCCCAATATTACGACATGAGCAACTTCCCTCAATGCGAAGCTAAGAGGCAGCTGGACCGCATCATCGCCAAACTTCAGTCCAAGGAATACTCCCAGTACTGATTTTGCCTTTTTTTGAGTTGAACTTGCTCAGAGAACAGCTGAAAAACGATAAAATGGGAGTTTCTTCAGTTCCAGGTTGTGCTCTTTGCCTTTGATTCGGGAGCTTTTTAATTTTTCCTTTACAGTAAATATTCCATTTTGATTTCATACATTAAAAAAAAGATGTATGCCTCTTTTTATTGTGTTCACACTGTAACTCATACGACGGGGGCAAACGCTGATCAGTGTTTTGCAGTTTATTAAAAGTAGTTTCTCTCTATAACAATGTTGTAAGCATTGCTTTAGAAATGGTTGAAAAAAAAAATGCTTCTGAAATGTGATTATCGACCATGGCATGCATGATCGTTGTAATTGTTGACATTCCTTTTAGAAGTTGTGAAATGTTACAACGTGCTTATGTAGACGCGACCTTCAGCTTCACTACAGAAGTGTACTGACTTCAATAAAGTCTATTTATACTAAAATCTTGGCAGTTTATTGCTCTTGCTCCCTTAATCGAGAAATTACGGTGGGCTAAGTTAACCTGATGTATCAATTAGATTGCCTGCTCTACAGCATTTCTGCTCATGTGTTCAGATGTTTGGATAATGTTGGGTTAAGATTAGACTGACATAAATTAATGCATATTCAGGACCGTATTATAGGCAACATATCGTGGTTTTTTGAAAAAAGAATAGATTTCCATCTTCATGTATACTGAATGGAGAAACCTATAGCCAAGAAAATGCATGTGTCAACTAAAAAGATACCCTTGGTCTTTTTAGCTGCCAGCAGCAAGGGAGTAGGAGAAAGCAGTGCATTCCTTAAGTGCCTAGATAATCGCCCTGGCAGCCCAAAGTTGTTGGAGTACAAAAATATTACTGAAGAGCATGATTGATGACTCTTGGCTATGGATGTGTCCCATTGGAGAATATACGTCCAGGGCATGGGGGGAAGACCAGGGTCAAGGGGGAAAATGAATGATGTATATTAGTATCGGCTGCATCCAACTAACTCCAACATGGCCACTTCTAATAAATCAATTTTCTTTTCTCTGAGATGCGGTTAAAGACTTATGATTTGAATGGGTGTGGATTTGTAGGAGTCCTGACAGCATGTTTTAAAATCCATTGTAAGACAGAGTACCTTTTTTATTTTATTTTAAACTCTTTATCACGGAAAGCTCAAACTGGATGTATCCTGGTTTAATCAAACACTTCTGTTTAATACCAGAAGAATCCCATTAGTTCACTCTACAGGTCATTCTCGACTTTACTGCAGTTCATTTAGTGGCCGTTCAAAGTTACAGAGGTACTGAAAAATGTGACTTACGACCGTTTTTCATAGTTACGACCTTTGAAGCATCCCCATGATCGAAATTCAGGTGCTTGGCATCCCTATTTATGTCATCCCTATTGTCATCTCTATTTATGACCTTTGCTGTGCGTCCCAGTTTGTGGGGAAGCCAGATTCACTTCATAACCGGGCTATTAACTTTGTATCAACTGCAGTGATTCATTTAACAGTGGCGAGAAAAGCCATAAAGTGGGGGCAAAGCTCACTGGAAAAAATGTCTCATTTAATGACAGAAACTTTGGGGTCAATTGTGGTCATACGTTGAGTCTTTTATCCAGCAAATATTTAATTTTGCAGAGAGGCCATTTCATAAAAACACACACAAAAAATTGAGTGTTTTTCCAGGGATTGTGAAGGGGTTTAGGATAGCTCCCTCCATTGTACACACTCTTTTTGTCTACCAGGTTGTTACAAGCGGTTCCTTCCCAGGGCCCTTGGGATATCATATACCTTGCTGAATTTTGCAATAGAAAGCATTCTTCCTAAGAGTTTTTATGTGTTTGCTTTGCAAAGAGCTCCCCCCCCCCCTTTTCTATTTTCAAATGAGACCAGTTTGGACTGCAATGATCTATATTGTTCATTTCCATTATTTTATACACAGAAATAGAGACATTTGCCTACATTTTTTTTGGAGGTGACTTTTGTCTATGCTGGTTTACCACTGAAAATTATCTTGCTCAGAAATAACCAATAAACCATTTTAGGCATTTGCTCTCATTAGAATTCATGCTAGAAAAACTACTATTTCTGTCTGCTTCAGCCACATTTCTGGCCAACCAATCATATTTTTTAGCTGAGTTGATAATTTTTCACTTTACACAGATACGTGGACATTATCATTTTCCATGGAAACTTAAACCACTTTCTTTCAATATCAATATTCACGTAGTCTGAAGTGCCACATGACAACAAAAATACAGCCTTTGGATGTTAAAAGTATTTTCTGGCATGTTAAAATCTCGTGCCAAAATTAATACATTTACTCTAGTTATTTTTAGATTGTTGTCACAAAGCTTAATGAGGAAGGTTTAATGGAATTGTCGAGGACTATTTAGCAACTATGATCTAACGAAATATTTTTGCTCGTGCTGGGAATTCTTTTATAGAAAAGAAAAATAAAAGTGTGAAGGAAAAGATTCATCCCCTATTTTTCTAACTCATTAATTACCAAAATTCTTATTACAGCTAATCCTTGTTTAGTGATGGTTTGCAATGACAATGGTGATGAAAAAGTAACTTGACACCAAGCCCTTGTGTGTACAAACTTCGTAGGCCTGTAAAGCAAAGGAAAGCTGAAATAAGGTCATTTTGTCACTCAGCAGTCACTTGACTTAACAACAGAGACGTCCTTCCCAATAATGCTCAGTAAAGTTGTCAGTGATGTTAAGAGAAATTTCCACTGCTGTAACTTTTGATTTTAATATTGTAGGAAAACAAATAATGTTTATGTGCCCCATTAAGTAGAGTTGGGGATTTGGGAAAATAACTTCATTTTCATAACTGTAATTCTCAATATGAAAAACAGCTTCCTTTGGGTATTATCCCACGTCATTGTAGTTGTGCTTTTAAAGTTGTAGCAACGTTTCAGCAGAATCTCAAATCTGCCAGGCTTTCTGTATTATACATAGAAATATAAACATCAAACAAAACATAAAATAAATAAGTTGTAGCTCAACTTTAAAAGCACAACATACAATGGACGTGGGAATAATCCCGAAAGGAAGCGAACAGCATATGTGTGTGTGTGTGTGTGTGTGTGTGTGTGTGTGTGTGTGTCATTGAGTGCGGTTAAAGTTGTAAGCACGTTTCAGCGAACTCATACTGCCATCAATAGGCTTCTGTATGGATGTGTGTCTCACAGTTCCTGGTTTCAATTCGAGGCTGGTGCCATGTCTGATTGCTACGGAGCCTGGGTTCCTGTGTCATTGGACTTGGAGTTTGATTGATTGGTGTTTCTGGTTTCTTCTGTCTGTTTTTGTGGCTTTGATTGGCTGGCAACACTCATGTTCTTGTGTTGGAGGCTTTCAAATGCCAGCTTGGCTCCGTGTGAAAAGGACGGCTGCTCTTCATTAGCAAGCTGGGTTTCACCTGGGTGCCTGGTGGGGGGGGTGTTTATGAGTTGGGAGGCATGAGAGGGAGTCTGTCCTGTGCTCAGGTGTTTGTCTGTTTTGCGTTGTGGAGATCTTTCTATTTGAGAAGGCAGGTTTCCAATGATTGATCAGTCTGCTGGAATCACATCTCTTCTATTCATGCTGTCAGGTCCTTTTTTCAATCTCTATGGCTTCTCTGATATCTGTGGCTGGGGTTTTCTATAGTGGGCCAGGGTTTTAGTGCCATATGGAAGTTGATGTTGTGAACCTGTGGTTTTTCATGTGTTGGACCTAGTGAGGAAGGTGTGTTCCAGCTTTTTTTACTAGCATTTTTGTGTTCATCCAGGCGGGTACTTATTCTTCTATTGGTCTGTCCAATTATGTGGCCGGCATGATGTACAGGGAATTCGTATATGCCTTGGTTTTCCAGGTCAATTTTATCTTTGGGTTTCTTAGATGGGGCTGCTATTTTTTTGTGCCCTGTTTTGAAGAGCAGTTTTGATTGATGCCTGTGTAGTATCGACAGATTTTATCTGTTAGTACCTCTTAATGTAGGCAAGACAGCTGTTCCATAGGTCTGTTTGGTCCCTTCTAGGTCTCTGTTATGTCTTGGTGTGTTTTTGTGGATCAAAGTTAGTGATTTTGTTTTTTTGGAAGCCATTGGCCCTGTCAATACTTCAGTCAGGGTGCCTAGTTCAAGTCTATTATATGTTTTTGGTCTGCCAGGGCGTTTGGGTTATGGTAATGTAGTTTTGCCACGGAGATTTATACTGTGCTGGGTTGGTGGTGGGATTGGGCATTGAGGTAGCGGTTGGTCGGTGTGTTTTCTTCTGGTATACGGTGTGTCTAGTGTGCCATCTGTTCTTTGTAGATAGTACATCTAAGGAATGGTAATGTTGTTTGTTTATTTCCGTTCCATGATGAACTGATTTTGGGTGTGTGCTGTTTAGGTGTGTTAGGAAATTGTTCAGGTTTTTCTTTTCAACATGGGGCCAAATTCACAAAATGTGTCAATCGAGTGTATCTAGCCATAGTTTGGGTTGTGGGTGGCCTAGCCAGGGCTCTGGAATTCGATTTTCCATGAACAGGTTTGGCAAATGACGGGTGACAGTGGTGATCCATAAGGGGCTCCTTCAATTTGGCTTTATCATTTGTCCTTTGTAATTTGAAATAAATGTGTTGGTTTAGGCAGTGTTCTGTAGTTCCATGAGGTCTTTAGCTGGTTGGTATTTATTTTTTGATGATTTCAAGAGTTTCTTTATTGGGACTGTGAGTGAATAGTGAAACCACGTCAAAATACAAGCAGATCTCTTGTTCCACGTTTAGTATCTTTCGATCATTCTAAGAAGTGGTATGAGTTTTGTACATATGAAGCTGCGGTTTCAGCATAGGGCCTGTCATTGTTTTGCTAAAAGTATTTAGCCTAGGTTTTGTAATGGTGGTCCACATAACAACCTAATTTACAGATGAAGCCTGATGATGGCAGACTTGAGATTCTGCTGAAAAGTTGCTACAACTTTTAAAAGCACCCAACACCATGACGTGGGAATAATCCGAAGCTGAACGCATTCATGTAAGTATCGCAATTCATTTGGGAGAAAGCCACAAAAGCCAGAAAGACACAAAGCCTTGAAGATGACGAACTGAGATTTCCGTTGACAACTGTCGCCAAAAATACTTCCAATTTTACGCGGGAGAAAAACTCGAATAAACCAAAGATTCCAAATACAAATTCCCGCGAAAAACCGTTCAGAAAACAAATATTGCACCTCTATGGGGAGGAAATCCACCGTCTGACCAGGACTTATGAAAAACTTGAAGTTCCAAAGAGCTTCCATTTTATGTGACCTTGCATTCCTACGCAACTGCCGAGATCAAAATTTAATCCCCATAAGATTCCAATTGCTTTTTTGGGGCGGGGCTTATATTGGGCACATGTGTACAAATCAAACTAGGACTTACTTTCAGGGTAGGCTGTATTTTTGGAGAAAAGGCATGCTAAATGTCTTTACAAATGAAGTACAATTTATTGGCGAGGCTTCTGTAAAAATAAGCTATATGCTCCAAATCCAGGTAAACTCAATATTGTTGCCATCCTCAGCAAACTGTCATTTCTGAATGGTAAGTCAATCTCTCCCGATGAATAAAAGGATGTTCGTGTTAGTGCAAACTTGAAATTTGAAACATAGCTGAACTGGAGTTAAACTGACATTCTGGAATAAAAGGCAGTGTTACAAATACTTGCAAAACTGATTTTGCTGGCATCCGTTGAGAATTAGTTTAATAATAAAGTTTGAAGGTGTCCTTTGAGATGAGCTTGACCCCCTCTGACTGAAGTGATAAAAGTTACGGTGTTTCCTTGGCACGAATGCAGAACGATTTGCTGCTGCCAACTCCTGGGAGGTTTTTTTTTTTTAAAAAAAAAACTTTCTAGATTACAGTCCTANACTCCTGGGAGGTTTTTTTTAAAAAAAAAAAAACTTTCTAGATTACAGTCCTAAAATTTTCTGGTAGAGTTCCTTTCCAAGTATTAATCAGGCCTGAGTTTCCAAGCTCGAACAAGGTCAGTCAGATACTGTTACTGGCAGGAAATTATTCTAATTCATTAGGTAGGTAATATTTGTATGAATTTCTGACACCTCATAAATGTTCACAAATCACATTTCTATTTTTCAAGTTGAAGTGAGAGCTTATAGGTACTTTTATAGCCTCTTTTGAGATGTTTATGGAGTTGTCAATATTTTTTCACTCTCTTAAAGGAGTTACTTGTAAAGCATGAATCCAAAGGTGGGGGCAGGGAGAATTGAATCTCAAAAAAAACATCCAGGGTATTTTGAGAAAAGCTGGATTAAATTAAATTTGCTCTTTCCTTGGAAAAGATGTAGAATTAACCTACGCTACATTGAAGAATCCATTTGTTGATGTTGGATTTTTAAAAACAAACCAACAAATCAACTTTATTAAAGAAAACAAGGGGAATTTATATTCCTAAAATTAAATTAGAAGGTATACTTTTTCTATCCATGAAAACTTTCACTTCCATGTAACAAACCCAGGGGAAAACCACGACCTATGTGGTTTTGATCTTCGTAGGTATAGATACATCCTAGCATCTGAATCTCTTCCAAGGCCTTCATGGCTACTCTATCGAAAGTATTAGTCTGAAAAATCTTTCTTGAGTTGCTTCTAATAGAAGCTATCTATCAGAGCCATCTTCAATCTTGGCAGCGTGCCAGCCTGGTGGGGCGGGGTGGGGTAGGTGAACAGGGCCACACAAGTTAGGTCAATTTGCACATAGCATTTGCATGAGTTTTGACTGGCCACGTGCACAGCCTGTTTGTGAATAGGCCATGACTCAGCAATGGACCATGGCCCAGAGTGTCTGCCTTCGAAGCCATATTTGACTCGGAAGCTTCGAGGCTGTCACATTCAGTGTGTGGGAATTTGGGAGGGGGGATTTCGTAGAGAGGTGGAAGATTTAGACACAACATCCTTTCTCAGAGAGTCAAGGACATGTTGTCCTGCACCAGGAGGGGAGTGATTGGAGGGATGTCTCCAGTTGGGATGAAGATTTGATTGGGCCATGTGGTGGATGGATGGACGCAGGGGATGGTCTTTGAATTTCTATGGAGAAGAGAAAATCTGGAACTCTCAGATTTGGGTTTTCCCAGATGTGCTAATATGACAACTCTAATAAAATGGACCTTTGAGGAAATGCTTGTCTTGGAGTTTTATTGGTTTGGAGTTGGTTAGTTGGAATGCTGACACGGGGATTAAGAACCCCCGTAATCCGGGGGTGTCCAACTCAATTTCACTGAGGGCTGCATCATGGCTGTGGTTGATCTCAGGGAGTGTGGCAGGCATGGCTGACGGGGGGGCGGGGAACGTGGCCATCTTGACACTACTCCCCAAATGGCTGGCATGTTTCCTTTTCACATTGGGTAGACCAGGCTGAAGTGATACGGGCCAGCCCCTTACATTTTCCAGGATGGCTCTGTGGGCTGGTTCTAACCATATCATGTGGGCCAGATGCAGCCCACTGGCTTTGTGTTTGACAACCCTGCTGTAATCAAAGGGCCAAAGGCGGAACAATTCCAAGTAAACTAGCACCAAGGCTCACACTGAACAGAACTAACAAATAGATTTTGCTCCACAGCCCTGCTTGGATAGGTAGGGAACGAAGAAAGTTTGAGGATTCCCAGGAATAAAATAGACCGATGATAGACAGATAGATCAGCAGGAGGCAGTAGACAACTGACTTCATTTTATTTGGGATTCTCCGGATGTAGACTGTCCATTTTATTGTAGATACCAGTTTAAAGAGAGAGCTGACAGTAGCACCTGGACAACTCCTAAACCTACTGCATGATCTAAGTCTCTGACTCTGAAAAGTGCAATGGTCCTTAGATTTTTGGTAGAGAGTTTGAATCCTGTGGCTCCCTTTTAAAGAGTCTCAAAGAGGATAAAACCATTGCTTCCTGCTGGTGAGGTAAAAAGACCACTGTATGTATACTTTATAGAGAAAAACCTCACCTGCTTCCCAGAGTAGTGGTGGAAGTTATATAAAAGCCTATACATGAGGGTGTGATGTAACACAACATCTGTCTGACAGCTTAAGGGACTCAGGGTTTCTCAAACTCAGCAAGACCTCAGGACTTCAACTCCCAGGATTCCCCAGCCAACATGACGACTGCAAGAAGCAAAACAATTAAGTGTATTTTATGTCTCTTTCTGGGAAAATTTAAAGGGATATATCCAACTTAAGAGAATGAAGCAGATGTATTGTTATTTTTTTTTCAGAAGACTTGTTTAATGTTTAAGGCCTTGGTCAATTTCCATAACTGTAAATCCTTTACCGTATAAATACAGGTAGTTCTTCACTTGTGGCTGCAACTGAGCCTAAAATTCCTGTTGCTAAGTGAGATAGGTGTTGAGTTTTGCCCCATTTTATGACCTTTCTTGTGACAGTTGTTATGTGAATCAATGCAGTTGTTAAGTTAGTCACATGGTTGTTAAGCGAATCTGGTTTCTGTGTTGACTTTGCTTGGTAGAAGGTCACAAAAGGGGATGGCACAGTCCCGAGACACCAATCATCGTAAACACGAGTCAGTTGCCAAGCATCCGAATTCTGACCACGGGGAATGCTGCCACAATCTGGAAAACGGCCATCACTTTTTTCAGTGGGGTTGTAACTTCGAACAGTCACAAAATGGAACTGTTGTAACCTGTACCCATGAACTTATGTATATTGACGTCATTAACGATTTTACTCTTCTACTTCGAGACATGAAATTGTAAAATAATACTGCAATCTTTGATGCCGTTATTTCCATGCAAGCCAAAGAGTATCATTCCGAGTTAAATTGTGTACAAAACCTCAAATTCTAAGAAGGAAATGTTTTTGCGCTGCAACAGTTCTGCTGTTAACTTGGAACAGTCGCTAAGCAGATAATCATAAATCAGGAACTTCCTAGTAAGAGATTCCAAGCAGGAGTTGCCTCAGCAGGATAAAGCTGAATAAATATAAGATGCTATAGTGGAAAGGGAGAAGGAGAGCTTGAAAAGCTCTCTTTATTTTTTCTCTTCTCTTTTCTATCTTTTCTCTCTTTTCTTTTTTCCTCTTTTCTTTCCTCAATCTTTTTCATCTCTTCTTGTCCTTTCCTTTTCTCTGTTCTCTTTTCTTTAGCTTTTCTTTTTTTTTTCCTCTTTTCTCTCTTTTCATTTTTCCTCTTCCTTTCTAATATCTTATTTTCTTTCCTCTTTAGCTTTTTTCTCTCTTCTTTTCTCCTCTTCTTTCCTCTCTTTTCTCTTCCCTATCTTTTTTCCCTCTTTTCTCTATCTTCTTTTCTCTCTTCTTTTTTTTTGTCTTGTCTTTTCTCTCTTATTCTCTTCTCTTTTCTATTTCTCTATCTTCTTTTTTCTCTTTTCCCTCTCTTTCCTTTCCTCTCTTCTCCGACTTTCCCTCCGTCTCTTCTTCCTCTTCCCCCCTTTCGGCTAAGAGGGGCCGCCTGCTCTTCCGCCTGGCCCGTCCTTTGCCCTCCTCGCCAGGCCGCGCGGCGTGCGTGAGTGGCAAGGGCGGGAACTTTCGCACTCTGTGCATGCTCAAGGGCGTCAGGCGAGGCGGCGGCGGGCCGGTCGGGAGCGCGCCCACGTGACGCCGGCGGGGCTGCTGGCTGAGCGAGCGCGGCGGCTGAGGAGCCGGCGGCTGTGGCGGCGGCATGGCCGGCTGCGGGCGCTCCGAAGACGCCACCCCCGCCGCGTGCCCCGGCCCCTGCTGCCGCCCGCGGGAAGCCCCGTCCGCCCGCCAGGTAAGGCGCCGCCGCGCGCAGGACGTCCCGCGCTCCCGCCGCCGCCACGGGCTTTCCCGCGCCTTTCCCAACGGCGCCTCAGGGAGGGAGGAGGGGGGGCTGCCCCTCGCGCCTTTTCCTTCCGCTGCTCGGACTCCCGGGGGGGGGGAGGCAGAAGGCGGAGCGATGGAAAATGGAAGGAAGGAGAATGGGAGGAAGGATGGAAAGAAGGAGGAATAGATGGAAGGAGATGGGAGGAAGGAAAGGAAGAAGGAAAGGAGAGACGGAAAGAGATGGGAGGAAGGACAGGAAGGAAGAGAGGAACGAAATAGATTGAAGGAGATGGGATCGAAGGAAAGGCAGAAGGAAGGAGAGAAGGAAGGAGATGGGAGGAAGGAAGGAAGAGGGACGAAATAGATTGAAGGAGATGGGACGAAGGAAAGGAAGAAGGAAAAGGAGAGAAGGAAAGAGATGAGAGGAAGGAAGGCAAGGAAGAGAAGGGGAATAGATGGAAGAGATGGGAGGAGGAAAGGAAGAAGGAAGAGAGAAGGAAAGAGATGGGAGGAAGGAAGGAAGGAAGAGAGGAGAATAGAAATGGAAGGAGATGGGAGGAAGGATAAGAAAGAAAGGAGGAGAGAAGGAAAGAGCATGGAGAAGGAAGGAAGGAAAGAGGAGGAATAGATGGAAGGAGATGGGACAAAGAAGAAGGAAGGAGAGAAGGAAATAGATGGGCGGAAGGAGGAAATGTGGAAAAGGAAGGCATGGATGGATACTGGACAGGAGATTGGGACGAAGGAAGGAAAGAAGGAAAGGAGAGAAGGAAAGAGATGGGAGGAAGGAAGGAAGAGAGGATGAATAGATGGAAGGGAGATGGGACGAAGGAAAGAACGAAGGAAGGAAAGAGAGAAGGAAAGAGATGGGCAGAAGGAACGAATGTGGGAAGGAAGGATGGATGGAATGGATACTGGAAGGAGATGGGACGCAAAGGGAAAGAGAAGAAAGGGAGAGAGGGAGGAAGGGAAGGAGAGAAGGAAAGAGATGGGAGGAAGGAAGGAAGAAGGATGCATAGATGAACGAGATGGGATGAAGGAAAAGAAAAGAAGGAAGGAGAAGAAGAAAGATGGGAGGAAGGAAGGAAGAGAGGATGAATGATGGAAGGAGATGGGAGGAAGGAAAGAAAGAAGGAAGGAAGGAGAGAAGGAAATAGATGGTGGAAGGAAGAATGTGGAAAGGAAGGTATGGATGGATACTGGAAGGAGATGGGGACGAAAAAGGAGAGAGAAAAGGGAGGGAGGGAGGGAGAGAAAGAAGGAGATGGGAAGGAAGGAAAGAGAGATGAATAGATGGAAGGAGATGGGACAAGGAAAGAAAAGAAGGAAGGAGAGAAGGAAAGAGAATGGAGGAAGGAGGAAAGAGAGGAATAGATTGAAGGAGATGGGACGAGGAAAGGAAGAAAAGGAAGGAGAGAAGGAAGAGATGGAGGAAGGAAGGAAGAGAGATGAATAATTGGAAGGAGATGGGACGAGAAAGGAAGAAGGGAAGGAAGGAGAGAAGGAAATAGATGGGCAAAAAGGAAGAATGTGGAAAGGAAGGATGGATGGATAATGAAGGGAGATGGGACGAAAGGAAAGGAAGAAGGAAGGAGAGAAAGGAAAGGATGGGAGGAAGGAAGGAAAGAGAGGATGAATAAGATGGAAGGAGAGGGACGAAGGAAAAGGAAGAAGGAAAGGAGAGAAGGAAAGAGATGGGAGGAAGGAAGGAAGAGAGGATGAATAGATGGAAGGAGATGGGACGAAGGAAAAGGAAGGAGAGAAGGAAATGAGATGGGAGGAAGGAAGGAAGAGAGGATGAAATAGATAGAAGGAGATGGAAACGAAGGAAAGGAAAGGAGGAAGGAAGGAGAGAAGGAAATAGATGGGCGGAAGAAAGAATGTGGAAAGGAAGGATGATGATACTGGAAGGAGATGGGACGAAAAAAGGAGAGAAAGGGAGGGAGGAGGGAGAGAAAGAAGGAGAGGGGAGGAGGAGAGAGGATGAATAGATTGAAGGAGATGGGACAAAGGAAAAAAGAAGGAAGGAGAGAAAGGACAGATGGGAGGAAGGAAGAAGAGAAGGATGAAATAGAATGGAAGGAGATGGGCACGAAGGAAAAGGAAGAAGGAAAGGAAGGAGGAGAAGAAATAGATGGGCGGAAGGAAAGAATGTGGCAAGGAAGGATGGATGATACTGGGAGGAGATGGGACAAAAAAAGGAGAGAGAAAGGGAAGGGAGGGAGGGAGAGAAGAGGAGATGGGAGGAAGGAAGAGAGGATGAATAGATGGAAAGGAGTGGGACAAAGGAAAGAACAGAAGGAAGGGAGGAAGGAAAGAGATGGGAAGGAAGGAAGGAAGAGAGGATGAATAGATTGGAAGGAGATGGGACGAAGGAAAGGGAATAAGGAAGGAGAGAAGGAAAGAGATGGGAGGAAGGAAGGAAAGAGAGGATGAATAGATGGAAGGAGATGGGGACGAAAGGAAAGGAAGAAGGAAGAGAGAAGGAAATAGATGAGGCAGAAGAGATGGAAAGGAAGGATGGATGGATTACTGGAAGGAAGGAAGATGGGAGGGAGGAAGGAGAGAGAGGAGAGAGAAAGAAGGGAGGGAGGGAGGAAGGAAGGGCAGCTATGGGAAGGTTGGTGGCAGGAAGGAAGATATGGAATGGAAAGAGATGGAGGAAGGAAGACATGAGGGAAGGAAGGAAGAGTGATGGATGGATGGATACTGGAAGGAAGGAGATTGGGAGGAAGGAAGGAGAGAAGGAAGGGACGGATGGAGAGAGAAAGAAGGGAAGGAACGAAAGGAGATGGAAAAAGAAGGGAGGCAGGCAGGCAGGATGGAATGGATAATCGGTAGGAAGGGGATGGGAGGGAGGAGAGAAAGAAGGAGAGAGAGGGAGGAAGAATGAGGAAGGAAGAGAGGAAAGGAAGGAAGGAGAGAAGGAAGGAGATGAGAATGAAGGGGGGGAAGACGGCAGGCAGGGAAGAAAGAATGAGGGAAGAAGGAAGGAAGGAGGGACAGAAGGAAGGATGGATAAGGGAGGAAGAGAAAGTGGAAGGAGAGAGAAGGGAGGAAGAATGAGGAAGGAAGAGAGGAAAGGAAGGAAGGAGAGAGGAAGGAGGATGAGAAATGAAGGGGGGAAGGAAGGCAGAGCAGAAGCAAGAAGAGGGAAGAAAGGAAGGAAGGAGGGACAGAAGGAGGATGGATAATGGGAGGAAGAGAAGAGGTGGAAGGAGAGAGAAGGGGAGGAAGGAGCCTCTGCCTCAAGGGCTTAGGAGTCACTCATTTGGAAAGAGCCAGCACCTCCCTCCCCCCCCCTCCAAATATGGGACGGAGGGAAGGAGAGGCACCTGAGGGAGGGAGGACCTCCGGTCCTTCAGGTATCTTCAGAGGAGGAGGAGGAGGAGGCATTTTTCCATCTGGGTCTTTTTTTTTTTTTTTTCAGAGTAGCTGTGACCCCCCCACTGCCCCCCAAGCCCCAAATTGCCCAACTTCCCTCTGATTTCACCTCTCCGGGTAAAACCTTCCCAAAAGGCTCCTCCAGGCAGCCTTTCCCCCCCTCTTCCTCCCCTTCCCATCCCTCCTTCCCAAATTCCGGAAGATTTACCTTTCGGTGGGCACAGTTGGGTGTGTGTGTTTGTGTGTGTGTGTGTGTTTGTGTGTCAAGTTACCTGGTATTTAATATTTATTTGATTTGTCAATCGCTTACAAGATACAGGTATAAGAATAAATATAGTTTTGAATACATGAGNCTGGTATTTAATATTTATTTGATTTGTCAATCGCTTACAAGATACAGGTATAAGAATAAATATAGTTTTGAATACATGAGATAAGATACTTCTAAGAAAAATAAAAAAAACAAGAGGACAGGGACGGTAGTCACGATTGGTGCGCTTATGCACGCCACCTACCTCCTTAACTTTGATGCCCGTGCAATGCAGCGGGTGCCTTCCAGGATCCCCCATCAAAATTCTTCTTTATTTTTCTATTTTATTTATTTTATTTTTGTTATTTTTTAAATTCTTGAGGTATCTGAAAATACTTTTCCTGAGCAAAAGGGGGGGAGAAAGTGCAAAACAGATTTGGGTGGGGTTTGACAGTTGCAGAGGATGAGCTGCCCAAACACCTTTGGGATCGAATGGCAACTATCGCGGTGGGCTTTTGCTGCCCCCACTGCTTGCTTGGTGAAACTCTACAAGCGGTTGTGTGTGTGTCTGTGTGGGGGGGGATAGTAAAGATTTGCTCTAGGAGGGGGTGGGTGGGCTTGTCTTCTGTAGGAAAAAGAGTTGGTGGTGGAATAACGGTGCCTAATGAAGAAGGGGAGAAGCTCCAGCTGGCAGAATTGGCAAATTGACTTTGGAGGAAGAGGAGGAGGAGAGAAGGAGTAAGAGGAAAAAGAAGAAAGGTGGGAAGGAGAGGAGGTGGAGAAAGAGAAGGAGAAAGAAAAGGGAAGGGAAGGAGAGGAGAAGAAAGGAGAAAAAGGTGGGAAGGGAAGGAGAGGAGGAAGAGGAGAGGGAGAGAAGGAGAAAGAAAGAAAAAGAAGGATCAGAAGAGAGGACAGGAAGAGAAGGAAAGAGAAAAAGGATGGGAAGGTGAGGAGAAAGGAGAAAACAGGTAGGATGGGAAGGAGAGGAGAAGAAAGGAGGAGGAGGAAAAGAAGGAGAAAGAAAAAGAAGGATGGGAAGGCGAGGAGAAAGGAGACAAAAAGGGATGGGGAGGAGGAGGAGAAAGAGAAAGGATCAGAAGGAGAGAAAACAGGAGGAGAGGTACAGAAGGAAAAATAGAAAAAGATGGGAAGGCAAGGAGGAGGAGAAAGAAGGAGGAAGGAAGGCTGGGAAGGAGAGGAGAAGAAAGGAGGAAGAAGAAGATCTCCGGTTTCTTTTTCTTCCTCCGCCTCGCTTCTCTGGAGCGCAGAGCAGTGCTGAGCTCATGGAAAAACCTCCCTTCAGTAGCTCCTCTTTCCAGGAAACTAAGCTCCCCCAAACTAGCAGTTGCCCGTTTAAGGTTACACCTCCCTCCCAGCTGGGGATCAAGATGCCATCTATCTCCTCTGCCTCCTTCCTGCTCCTTCCCTCCCCCCAGGAGTTGGTTTTACAGCAGGGAGATCACTGGATGTTAACAGCAAGAGAAAGGAAGAGGAAGGGGGGGAGAGAGAAGGGGATCAAGGGAGAGAAAGGGGGAGAGGGGGAGAGAGAGGGAGAGGGAAAAGGAAGAAGAGAGAAAGGGAAAGAGGGAGCGAGGGGGGGAGACGGAGAGAAAGAGACAGACAGACAATCAGACACTAAGAGCATTATTGATGATGCCCTGTGGAGTCCTGACAACTATGTTAGTTGCACCTTCTGCATAAGTATCAAACTCTTCAGAGTATCTCTGGGTAGGAGGAAATATTTATTAGCACCCAGTGAGGAAGGTGGCTGGCTGGGTGTTGTAGAGAGAGCATGATGGATGACTTTGCAAATCTAGGGTGGGCAGTGAAGAAGGGGTCCCAGTTAAGAGATGGGGATGCCATCCTCTTCAGAGGATGCCCTCCTAACATGAAAAAAAGGTGCTCAACATACATTGCAATCTAGCTGATGTAATAATAATAATAATAATAATAATAATAGCAGCTTTAGGAAAGATGACGGCGTGTTTTTCATGGCAAATATAAGAAAAGGAGCAAGATGGGACAAACAGGATGAAGGTGGAGAAAATAACTCCAATAGTAGGAATTAAGGAGAAGACAATTCCTATTTTTTTTTCCTTATCTATGCAGCAACTTCTGTACTGTCTGATGAATCTCTTCACCCACTGATTTTTGTTTTAACAATACCAAGTTTTAAGTCAAGATTCTTTTAATTAAAAACAGTTTCAGTAAATAATTTTGAACTTGGGTACCGATGCACATAATATAGTTTTGCAAATCATCTTTTGATAGTAACATTGTATTCTAATTGGGAAAATGATAAATCTGCCCACTTCAGCATCAATCTGTTTTATTTCTATCCAGAGCCAAAATGATAGCGTAGAAGGATGTTTTATTTTTAGCAGGTCTATAAACCTTTGAAAAGTTTGCATTTTGCTTAAATAAACGCAGGAGGTTAATGTTAGCACAAAAAAAATACAAGCTTTTTTGTTTTTCCTTTTCATAAACTATCCCAATTATCTTTTTTTTATTTTTAGAAATTGCAGCTAGCAAATCTAAAAACAGGCATTAAAATAATAAGTTATCTTAATTAGAACACAATTTCCCAACTGCATTGTCAGAAAAAAAGAACCAACTTAATTATCAATAAATTAAAGCAAGTAGTATTTTCAAGCAGCTGTTTATGTAAACTTGTTTTCATTTGCTGTGAAGGTTAGTTCTCAAATGTTTAACAGAAAACAATCTGTTTGTAGATCAGTCCAGATGAAACTGTGTCTTCTTCCCAAAAGAAGACCCAGACCATCTTCTGCATCTGCATTGTATGGTTATGTAGAGTGGGAAGGGGAAAGGAACATGAAATTTAAACCATGTTTGTTATGGATACTTATGATACTACGCTGGCAGGAATAGCTAACACCCAAGAAGATAGGCTCAAGATCCAGATGGATCTTGACAGACTAGAACACTGGGCCATATCTAACAAAATGAAATTCAATGTAGAGAAAAGTAAAGTCCTACACTTAGGCAAGAAAAACCAAAAGTACACATATAGACTGGGTGAAACCAGGCTCAATAGCAGTAACTGTGAGAGGGATCTTGGACTCTTAGTGGACAACCAGCTAAATAGGAGCCAGCAGTGTGCAACAGCAGCCAAAAACCAATGCAATCCTAAGTTGCATTAACAGAGGGATACAATCGAGATCAAGGGAAGTACTAATACCACTCTTGGAAGCCTTAGTAAGGCCACACCTAGAGTACTGCATCCAGTTTTGGTCACCACATTACAAAAAAGATGTTGAGACTCTAGAAATAGTACAGAGAAGAGCAACCAGGATGATGAGGGGACTGGAGGCTAAAACATACAATGAACTGTTGCAGGAACCGGGCTTGGGTAGTCTAGGGAAGAGAAGGACCAGGGGAGACATGATAGTGGTCTTCCAATATTTGAGGGGCGGCCCCAGAGAGGAGGAGGGGGTCAAGCATTTCCCAGGCACCTGAAGGCCAGAGAGGGAACAATGGATGGAAACTGAAGAAGAGATTCAACCTGGAAATAAGCAGAAACTTTCTGACACTGAGAACAGTCAACCCATGGAACACAAGTTGCCCTCGGAAGTTGTGGGAGTTTCATCACTGGAGGCTTCCAGAAGAGACTGGACTGCCCTCTGTCAGAAATGAGGTAGGGTCTCCTGCTTGGGCGGGGGGTTGGACTAGATGACCTACAAGGTCCCTGCCAACTCTGATGATCTGTTATAACTGTTACGGTGCTTCCATTTGATATAAGGTCAGTCACTGGAATTCTTTAGTAGTGGTTTCTGAGTTTTTCCACAATAAATGTATAATGTTTGTGGATTCTTGTGTGCCTGTTTAGGCAGTCTGTTGGATTAAGCTTGACACATTAATTACTATAAATCGAGACAATTTAACTGTATGATATAAAAATAAATAAACAAAAGTCTTGAAGCACAATTTAAAACGATACATTTCTTTCTTACAAAGGTTTTGTGTTCCTTCTTGCCTTAGGCTTCAGAATATATACACTTTGCTATTTTTGATGATGCATCGGTTGCAATATCTTATGTTGGTATCCTGCTTGTATTAATAATCGATTACTGTGGAGAAAGTAGTTTGGCGTACCATGATTTACCAAGTCCTTTGCATAGATTCAAGGTGCATATCCCTTCTGATCTTAAAAATAAGCAGATCCAGGAGGTGATTCCTTCAAGCAATTCTGTCCCAACCCCGTTAAGGTCATAATAATCTGGTTTTTAATTGCATCGGTAGATCCATTCAGCCAGTGCACTGATACAAATTTTTCACCAATCAGAATGGTACTGGCAGGATTCTGGCCTATTTAATATTACTGGTGGTAGCCCTATGTAAAACCATATTACAGATGGCCAAACCTAAGCTACATTGGTAAGTGAAAACAAAAGTGTATAGGCAAGATACATTCTAAATTTGCTGGTCTTACCATCTCTTTAGAAAATAGCAATCAAATGCTTATTACTTATTTGCAATTGGAAATGAAAGAATGGCTATTTTTCAGCAATGGTTTAGCATAATATATAGCCCTTAAGTTTGAGGTTTATATTATATATAATATATATATATATAGCATCATATATAGCCCTTAAGTTTGAGACAGCTTGCATTATTTTATTTCACTTGTTGCAATCCCGGAAACTTATGTCTAAATATAGGGGGGGAAAAGCATTTGCTGCAATTTTAAAGGAGGGTAATCCTCACATTTCGATATATCACACAAAGGCTTATAAAAGGGGTCCAGAAAATAAGATTTCTGTTCCTAAATCAATACAAGTACTCTGTGAACATCAAATGCCAAATAAAAGCAGCCTTTTTAAATATCAATAGAAGTTCAGATACAGCTTACTAAACATTTAGTAGGGCAGTAGAATAGAGTAGTAGAGTAGTTCCCTGGCAGATCAGGGAACACAATAAAATTGTACATAAACAAAACACTGCTCACTTAATAACAAACGTTGTCTAAGACTTGCAAATTCATTAGCAGAATTTTTCTCCTCCCCTAAATTTGAGTACTAATGCTGCAGAATTTAATTTTTGAATCTCCATGTACATAGGCATAGAATATCTCAATCAGAATAGAGCTGGAAGGGACCTTGGAGGTCTTCTAGTCCAACCCCCTTCTCAAACAAGAGACCTTTAAGGAATTCTATTTGATAAAGCAAAACCAGGCTTAATTTTAATGCAGTTTTAAGTCTTGGATAATTCTGAAAATTCTAGTTTTGAAGTTATAGGCAGTCTTCGCTTAATGGCAACAATTTGAGACCAGAATGGCTACAGCTGTGATGGCAAACCTATGGCACGCATGCCACATGTGGCATTCAGAGCCACTTGTGCCGGCACGCGAGCTGCAGGCAAACTTTCTTCACTGTGCACGTACATGCCTCACAGCTTTTCGGCCTGTTTGAGGCCTTTTTTGACCTCCCAAAGGCTTGAGGAAGGCTTCTGCAGGCTTTGCAGTCCAAAAACTAGGCCCATTTCGTTACTTCCTGTTTTTCCGAAAATACCAGAAGTGACAAAACAGGGCTAGTTTTCAGCCTGCAGAAGCCTGCAGAGGCCTTCCTGAAGTCACACACCTGTTTCAACCTTGAACATTCTGCCCAAAGCCAATTTGCCATATGGAAACTCAATTCTCATTGTATATATTGGAGGTGGTGACCCTTGGAGAGCTGTATGCAACAAGATTTCATTTTAATGTATGGCAAATACTGTACATTCAAAGTGACAATAAAGCTATTCCTATTCCTATTCCTATTCCTATCCTATCCTATCCTTTCCCATCCCATCCCATTCCTATTCTACTCTGCCCTACTCTATTCCTATTCTGTTCTGCTCTGTTCTACTCTACTATTCTACTTACTCTTTACTCTAATCCTACTCTACTCCTATTTTGTTCTATTCTACTCTGTTCCTATTCTATTTATTCTACTCCTATTCTACTCCAACTCTACTCCTGTTCTGTTCTGCTCTGCTCTGCTGTACTCTACTCTACTCTACTCTCTATTCCTATTCTATTCTATTCTACTCTACTCCTACTCTACTCCTATTCTGTTCTGTTCTGCTCTGCTGTACTCTATTCTACTCTACTCTCTCCTCTACTCCTATTCTCCTCTCCACTCTTCTCCTCTCCTACTCTACTCTACTCTACTCTACTCTACTCTACTCTACTCTACTCTACTCTACTCTACTCTACTCTACTTTACTCTACTCTACTCCATTCCATTCCATTCTATTCTATTCTGTTTTATTTACTCTACTCTACTCCTATTCTACTCCTATCCTATCCTATGAAGTCTGATTGGCTTTAGTGTTATTTTGTTGTAGGCAGAAAAAAAAAACATGTTAAAAATGACTTCTACTATGCTTTCTAAAAGGTTCAAAGGGCATCTGAATTCCTTTCATAATTTTTCATTTTTTAAAAGATATTAGTTTTGCTGTTCTGATACTGCTTTTGGGGTGGCATATAATATATAAAAGCAATTCCTATGTAGTTCAATGCATACATTAATAAATTTCTTGACTGTCTGTCTCTCATTCCTGGTTTTTTTTATCTGTGACCAGATCGAAGAAAAACATGCAAAGGTAACTTGAAAATTCTTTTCAAGAATTTATAAAGGTTTTAAAACTGATAGGATGCAAACTTGCCTAGATAATAGAAATTTTACAGAGAGAATTTTTTTTTAGTTCTGCACCTCCATTAAAAGCTTTTTGCAATGTTACTTTTTGTTGACATTTGCAGTGTTGTGTTTTTTTTATTTTTATTTTGTTTATTTCAGTACAGGCCCTCATGTTCTTAGAGCTTTATTAGCCTGCATATCTGGAGTTAATCTGTTTTTTTCTCCCATAGCAGATCAATAGTTGAGGAAGCTAGAAACTGCAAAAAGCTTCTGTGCCTGATAGCTCAGGCAAGCTTCTTATTTTCTCAGAAAAGTAGCTGTTTACACTCACTGCATATTATTTAAACTATCCATTATTTAGTGCTCAGGCTTAATACAGAAAACAGATCCAAGGCCCTGAAGATTCAAACAAAGTATGGGGATACATTGCAAGATTGTTTCAGTTCAAAATCAAAGCTTCAAAGAATGAAAATGTGAAAACAGCCCCTATTCACCATCAATACATGAATATCTCCAAATTGTTGGAAGTGTAAAGATGTATCAGGCACATTTTTTCACATGTGGTGGACTTGCAATGCTGCCAAAAAAAAAAATAAATGGTGGGAGAGTGTATTCAATTTAAACTGGAATTTTTTTCTCCTTGGAATAATATTCAGAAAAATTTAAGAAGGAAACAATGTATCTAATAGTACATGTATCGATGGAGGCTAGAATAACATATGCACAATACTGGAAAAATGAAATCATACCTCCAGAAATAGAAATAATAAGAAAAATTATGGCATGTGCAGAATTAGATAAGTTACCTTTTGTCATGCTCTTGTTAGAGTCGGACTCTGAGGGAGAGGAGGAACAGCTGATTGGGAGTGTCCAATCATACTTGGCCAAAAAAAGAAATCTAATGGAGCCCCAAATTGACGTTGATAAGTGAGACACTTGTTCAGCGGGCTTTGCCCCTTCAGGCCACTTGGAGGTTTATCTGTGTCCTCGGGGTGCTTTTTTTCAAGAGGTAACTGGACTTTCTGTTTTTTTCTTTCAAGAAGTTTCGCTTCCAACCAAAGAAGCTTCTTCAGCTCTGACAGAATAGTGGGGAATGAAAGGATTGATACTCCTTGCAGACAGCTGGTCATTTGCATCCTTTCTAGAGGGTCGTTGAGGCCGCTTAGAGGTTTATCTGTGTCCTCAGGGTCACCTGAGTAGTGCTCCTGGCTCCTGTAGTCTGTAATTTTTTTCTCTGGAAATCCATTCCTACTCCTTTTCTCTACTTTTTGTTATACAATGTTATAACAATTTGGGATGAACGCCCTTTGAATTGGTGTGGGTAAGTAGGGATGGATTTCCAGAGAAAAAATTTGGCAGGACTGCAAGGAACCAGGAGCATCGACTCATGGTGCCCTGAGGACACAGGTAACCTTCAAGCAGCCTCAACGACCCTCTAGAAAGGATGCAACATGACCAGCTGTCTGCAAGGAGTATAAATCCCTTTCCATTCCCACCATCCAATCCAGAGCTGAAGAAGCTTCTTGGAGGGAAAGGAAACGTCTTCAAAAACCAAGAAAATCCACTTGCCTCTTGAAAAAAAAAAAAACACCTTGGGGACAACCAGGACCTGGATGACTGAGAATCTCTACAAATTTATGAAATTTTAGAGTGTTGGAGGACTTCCAGTTGGACTCTAGGAGGCAGCCTTGTTGCATTGCTTCAGGATCCAGCAATGCCTTCTCAAGATTGGATTCTCGCAGTAAAACCTCTGCTTGTTAGTGTTTGCCCTACCCTCCAGCACTAAGGAAGATAAATTCTTTTTCCCTGCGACAATCCTTCAGGTATTAAGAGAAGGCTACCCTGGTCTCACCTGCAAAGAATAGCATGCAGACATTCGTGTCCCCAAACAAAACACATCTGGCATAACCACAGTCCGTTGTTTTTATATTTATTTACAAATAGTTTTAACTCCTCATATAACCACATTGCCTATCCTGGCCTTACTGTCTGCTCCGTGTTTGACTCCTTCCCTGGGTGTTACATTTATTTATTTCCATTGTATTTTGGTTTTATCTCATTCACCAATCAACCTTTGGCTCCGTATCCTGTAAATTTAAATGGGTTGGTGTGTGCCTGTTCTCCTGTGCTTTCTCTAAATCAATCCAACATACAGGAAGCTTCCTGTGTTTTTGAATTGAGTAAAGAATGCACAGGGATTATACTCCAAAATATGTAAGTACTAGCTCGATACCCATGCTTTGCTACGAAATTATGTGATCAGACATAAGTTTTTGGGGAGGAAAATAAGAGGGGGAGGAGAATGCTGCCTCTGCCTCCCAGCATCCATCAGTATTCATCTGGCTAGCGTCCTGTCAGTGTGGGAGGGAGTTGAGGGATGTTTGGAAACTGAAAGAATATTTGCTGTGTGAGCAAGAAGGAGACAGCAAGGAGCCTGGGTGTGGCTTAGCTCAACTGCAGTTGGAACAGATTTCTTTTCAGGTGGGGTGTGAGAGAGTTGAGGGCTGTTTGGAAGCTGAAACAGTGTGATCACCTAGGGTGGGATATAAAGCAAACACAGTCACAGAAAACAGGTGAAGCCCCTTTTATTCCTTCACTTTGCTTCCAAGCTCCAAATATCTTTGATGGAAGACAAAAAAACCTCCCACACAGTTACACGAAGAAGGAAAAAAGCAACACAAACCAGGCAAGGTAAGGGCTGGAGGACGTCCACAGGTAGCACACACTGGGAAGGACTTCAAACTCAGAGAGGAACTATAAACTAGAGATATTTCCATGCTTTGTTTCCAGCGTTTGCCAATACGCAGTTCCAAACTCTTATTCAGTTGTCACAGCTACAGCCCATGAAGAGGATTAAGGCCCTCTTCTCCAGAGGAGACCACATCTCTCCTTTATCCTCCTGTGTGCCCTAGGATGGAAAGGGGATAGGCCTGGGTCCTCCTCTGAGTGCTTAGCTGGCCTCTGCCCTTCCCCAGCCTCCTCCACAACCTCTGGAGCTACACTTCCAATCCCTGTCCTGTTCCTCCTCTCCCTCAGTCTCCACCAGGGGCATGACAAACAGTATTTGCTTGTGAGCAAGAAGGAGACAGCAAGGAGCCTGGGCGTGGCTTAGCTCAATTGTAGATTTCTTTCCAGGTGGGGAGGGAGAGTAGAACTCCTTAGCATCAGAGCATGTTAATAATAATATAGGAAATACTAATGCTCTGATGGTCTTTTCGAAGAATCCTTTCTTAGTGAGCCCCTAGAAGCCAAGATGAACATATGTGCAAATTTTCAAGTTTGTAGGCTTTATGGTTCAGGAGATTTTGTGATGATGTGTGAGGGGTATGTCGCTTTTATGTATATGGATTTACAGATGTATATTTTGTGAGGAATAGGGAATCAGTTTGTTTTGGTCATTATAACAATTGAATATACATGCATTTCATTTAAACTGAGCATTGATATTAAGTACTGTAAGGGGTCCACTTTTGTTTGATCAGGCTTGAAAGCTATAGAATGGCTGCAGATGAAAATAAAATTGCAGTTTTTAGCACAATTTAGAGGAACCAGACACCAGTTCTCCGAAATAGAAAGATATTATCCATGGTTTACAGGCAGAGCTGAGGTAGAGTGATCTATGATTTTGCTACTACACCTAATCGGAGGCTGTTATTGGTTTTCATTATTGCAGCTAGAGAGACGAAAAGCAGCAATTCTAGAAACAGGACCTCTTTCATGGCTGCAAATCTATACTTGATGCTAAGGCACAGAGTACCCCAGAGGGAGAAAGAAGAGATATACAGTAAATCATAAATACATGATTTATAGTTCAATGGTTAAAAATTCAAGAATGAAAAGTAGGCTTGCAAATTGCAGGTTTCCTCTTGATCCCAATCAAAAGAGTCTTTGCTGCGTTGAAAGATGAATGGAACTGAGCAATCCATGGAAAATTTGACTCGAAATCTTTTCTAGGTCTCCAACGTCTCACTCTTGTTTACAGGATTGTAGCTGAAATAAAAGAGTTCCAGCAGGTGTCTACATAGCTTCTCAGTCCTCCAGGTCATGGTTGTCCCAAAGATGTTTTTTCAAGAGCCAACTGGACTTTCTTGGTTTTTCCTTGAAGATGTTCCAGATCACTGCAAAGTATATAAATCCTTCCATCCTCCACCATTCAGTCAGAACCGAAGAAGCTTCTTGGATGAGAAGCGAAATGTCTCTGAAGAAAAACCAAGAAAGTCCAGTCAGAACTGAAGAAGCTTGTTGGATGAGAAGTGAAACGTCTTTGAGGAAAAACAAAAAAAGTCCAGTCAGAACAGAAGAAGTTTCTTGGATGGGAAGTGAAATGTCTTCGAGGAAAAAGAAAGAAAGTCCAGTCAGAACCGAAGAAGCTTCTTGGATGAGAAGCGAAATGTCTTCGAGGAAAAACCAAGAAAGTCCAGTCAGAACTGAAGAAGCTTGTTGGATGAGAAGTGAAACGTCTTTGAGGAAAAACAAAAAAAGTCCTGTCAGAACAGAAGAAGTTTCTTGGATGGGAAGTGAAATGTCTTCCAGGAAAAAGAAAGAAAGTCCAGTCAGAACTGAAGAAGTTTCTTGGATGCGAAGCAAAACTTCTTTGAGGAAAAACCAAGAAAATCCAGTCAGAATCGAAGAAGTTTCTTGGATGAGAAGCGAAATCTCTTCAAGGGAAAAAAAATTCCCTTTCCCCCTCTCGAAAGTAGAGATCCTTGACATCTGACTCATATTTCAGGGTTCATGTGGTCACCTTGTGGGGGTCAACTTATTTTCCAAAGCACCAGAAGGCAGGACAAGAAACAATGGATGGAAACTAATCCAGGAGAGAATCAACCTGGAATTAAGGAGAAACGTGGGGACAATTTAACGCAGTGGAACAAGAAACTGCTCCAGACGTTTGTAATTCTCCAACACTGAAGTTTTAAGAAGAAACTGGACAGGCGCTTGCTGGAATGATTATACGATCTCCTGCCTTGAGGACTAGAAGACCTCAAGGTCCGCTTCCAGCTCTATTCTGATTGATCGATTGATTGACCTTCTGGCAAGCAAAGTCAATGGGAAATATTTTAAACAACTACATTATAGTTTACAACTGCAGTGGTTCACTAACAATTGTGGCAAGGGAGGTCATAAAATGGGGCAACCCCGGCCCTTAAGCAAGTGTCTGCTTAGCAACCAAAATTTGGGGCTCAATGGTGGTCTAAGCGCAAGGACTATCTTTACTGAATTTTCAGGCTTATCTATATATAAAGCAAAAATACCCCTCGCGCATCCATCACAAAACTTCCAGAACAAACTTGAAATTTGACATGTAAGTTCCTCTTGGCTTCTACGGGTTCACTAAGAAAGGATTTTTTGAAATGACCATCAGAGCCATTAGCATTTCCTATATTATTATTATTATTATATTATTATTATTATATTATTATTATTATTATTATTATTATTATTATTATTAATTATTATTATTATTTTATATTATTATTATTACTGATGCTAAGGAGTTTCTAGCTCTCCCCCACAACCTGGAAAAAAAAAATATCTTCCAAATGCAAAACACAAGCAGAGGAGAGGCGTTTCGCATTTAGTTTCAGTTTCACAGCAGCAAGCAGCTTTAGTACAGAACAGTTGAGCTAAGCCATGCCCAGGCTCCTTGCTGTCTCTTTCTTTCTCACACTGCAAATACTGTTTCAGTTTCCAAACAGCCCTCAACTTTCTCACACACTGGCAGGATGCCAGCCAGATGAATACTGATGGATGCTGGTAAGCAGAGGCAGATTTTTTTTTCTCCTTATTTTCCTCCCCCAAAACTAAATCCGACCACATAGTTTCATAGTGAAGTATAGGTATATATATATCCTTACACATATGCATTAAGAATGAAATCAGTTACCTATGTCATAATACATGGGAATGCTTGTGTACAACACACTTACTAAATCTCTTGAAGGAAGAACGTGTGTTTCAATTTCAGCCAGACTCAATTATCCAGCCACAATTTATTCCCAACAATCTTGAATTGCACTTCGTGATAAATCACTTCTCACCCATTACCATGAAAATAATGGACCACTATATATGAAGTATAGGATTGAATGCCAGGCAGGCACAACCAATTTCAAATGGTTTTTCCAGCTCACTATATAGTGTAGCAGCAGATTGCTCCTTACTGGGAGGAGTTCACGTAAAATTATGCTTTTGTGTTATCAATAGTGCAATATGTCAGCCTGGAGATTGGCTTTAATAATACAGAATCTCTAACGAGCGATGCAGTAAAATTACAGAAAGCCTATTTACATTTTGCTGTTGATAACAACAAACAACAACAAATTCTCTCAAACAGTATTATCCAATACAAAGTTAAATACAAAGTGATCCAGAATTCCTGCTTGCTTTGGGATTTTTGGTTGCTGAGATCCTTATGAGATTTTTTTTACAAAGGGTCTCAAAAAAATTGAATCTTGAATCTCTCCTAGAAATGCAAATTTCTTTTTTGTCTCCCCCACTTAAGTTTTTGGAAGTACCGGTCACTTTACACATGGAGGAATTAATTGTGAGTTCATACTTAAATACTTTAAAAAAATATTATTGAAAACAAGAATAACATTAGTTGCTAAGTATATTGGCTAACAATTGGTCTTGGAATCTAGTTTCATTAAATCAGGATGGGCTAGCTTTGGTTTTTTTCTCTCCTTATTATATATGAATACTATGTATTAATTCCAATTTTAACCTGGGGATTAAAGACCTCACTATTGTGCTGCCAAAATTGTTGTTAGAAACAGATCTTGGGGTGGGTTTTTTTTTGATTTTTTTAAAATATTTTAAATCACAAACATAAACAAACACGAAACATACAATATTAAATAAAATCTTTCCATTATACAGTGTGTCAGTTGGTACATATCTCTTGTGCACAATATCAACAGTCATTCCATCCTGTTTTTATATTACATTTCATATTGTATATAACTACTATTCGCTTAGTATTGTATTATTATCAAATCATTGTCAGACTGTAATTACAAATTCAAAAAATAAATCTTGTTTTCATTTGGCACAGAGCCTGATTTTTTTAAAAACACGTCACTCTTCCATTATAAATAAGTTTCTTTTGTCTCTTGCTGAATCAAAATACTGGCAGCACTCCACTTAAAACGACCACAGTTGTGCTGAAAACCGCCATTGCTAAGTGAAACAAACTTTTAAGTGAGTTTTGCCCCATTTTACGACTTTTCCAGCCGTTGTGGTTAAGTGAATCATTCTATTTCATTAAGTGAGTCACACAGTCGTTAAGTGAACCTGGGCTTTCCCCATTTACTTTTTTTGCCAGAAGGTTGCCAAAGGGAATCTCGGTGTGACCCTGGGACACTGCGTGCATCATAAACACGAGTCAGTGGCCAAGCATCTGAATTTCGATCATGTGATTGTGGGAATGCTGCAATGGTTGTGAGCATGTGGAAAACAGTCGCAAGTCACTTTTTTCAGTGCAGTTGTAACTTTGAATGGTCACTAAAGCGAACTGTTGTAAGTCAAGGACTCTCTGTATTCATACAAGAAGCAAGTGGTTCCTAGCCTAGCAGAAGGTTTCTGTCAACTCATAAAATATTTCTATGGTCTTTTTAGAGCTGCCAACAGAAAGGGAGGGGGGAGCAGTGCAGCAGCTTGCAAATTGAAAGCACATTGCATAAATGTTTTCAAAGATAGTAACTAGGTGACTGAAGTTTCTGCCGTGCAAAATTCTAACTGGAGAGCCTGATTGATGTCTCTTGGCTATGGACATGTCCCATTGGAGAATATGAATTATGAATACACCCAGGGGGTGGGGGAAGACCAGGGTCAAGGGNGACTGAAGTTTCTGCCGTGCAAAATTCTAACTGGAGAGACTGATTGATGTCTCTTGGCTATGGACATGTCCCATTGGAGAATATGAATTATGAATGCACCCAGGGGGTGGGGGAAGACCAGGGTCAAGGGTGACAATGAATAATGTGTCTCAGAGTCGGCTGCATCCAGGTAGTGCTGGCATGTTAACTCCCAATAAATCCTTTTTAAGTTTTGGAAGTTTGGCTCGAGACTCATGATTTAAATGCCAAAATCCTGACAGCTAGCTGTTAACTAAACATAGGCAGTGATTCACTGAACAGCCATTGCAAGGAAGGTCATAAAATGGGGCAAAACTCACTTAATAAATGCTTTGCTTAGCTACAGACATTTTTTTTTCTGCTCACTTTTGGTCCCAGGGCTCCCTGTTTTGGTGCCGATGGATTTCAATTACGTGAGACCCAGTATTCTCTCCCTGCCTAAGCAGGGGTTGGAATAGAAGACTGCCAAGGTCCCTTTATTTATTTTTCTTTAATTTATTTTGTTTGTCAAGTGTGTATGAGAAAACAAGTATAAGTATGAACATAACATATATGCACAATAAATGAGTACAAAAAAACAGGAATCATAGGACAGGGATGGTAGGCATGCTAGTGTGCTTATGCATGTCCCTTTACAGACCTCTTTGGAAGGGAGTGAGGTCCATTGTGGACAGTTTAAGATTAAAGGAGTGGGGGTTAGAGGATGTAACAACAGAGTCAGGGAATGAGTTCTAGGCATTGACCACTCAGTTGGTGAAGTTGTATTTTCTGCAATTGAGTTTGGAGCGATTTACTTTGAGTTTGTATCTATTGTTTGCCCGTGTGTTATTGCAGTTGAAGCTGAAGTAGTCGTTGACAGACAGGGCGTTGTAGCAGACAATTTTGTGTACTGAGCTTAGATCAGATTGTAGGTTGCATAGTTCTAGGTTGTCTAAGTCCAAAATTTCAAGCCTGGTGGTGTAAAGTATTCTATTGTGAATGGAGGAGTGGAGGACTCTTCTCGTGAAATATTTCTGGACTCGCTCAATCGTGTTAATGTCTGTTATACAGTGTGGATTCCAGGCAGATGAACTATATTCAAGAATTGGTCTGGCAAAGGTTTTGTATGCCCTGGTGTGATGACCTGGAGTGTAACACAAATGTAACAAAACCCAAAATGTAAATAATTGTCTTTTAATGCCTCCAACTTGGCCCCACTGTTCAATAATTCTCAGTTGGAGATAAAACTCATTCAAAAATAATCTTCAAAAGAAAGCAATACAGTCCGAACTTAATGAGCAGATAGAGGTTAAATAAAACCCCAAAACAAACTACAATGAAGGAAACTCCACAACGGACCAGAATAAGTAATTACCAACTTCAAGGAGATAACAAGGCACAATCTGTTGGAAGGACGCCAACCAAGATAACTTCAGCCCAAAATAAAACACGCTTTGCTTCTGGCAACACTGTGTTGTAATTGTCTCTCTTATATACNGCCTCTGCTCTTCCCCAGCCTCCTCCACAACCTCCGGAGCCCCACCTCCACTCCCTGTCAGCTGTTCCTCCTCTCCCTCAGAATCTGAGTCTAACAAAAGCATGACACCTGGTTTGCAGTACAGTTTGCAGTATCTTCCAACTCTGTTCTTCTATTCTAAGTCTTTGCCTAGGCTCAGGAATGTGGACAAAAGAAGTCTGCCTCTTAGGGCAGCTCATTTTCTCCTCTGAAATGGAAATTTCTCACAAATTGAGTGTGAAAGTTCAGAGATATGTGTGTGTGTGTGAGCCGTAAAAAACTCCAATCTTGCTATGTGGGGATATCTGTTTGTGCCGGTGATGGATGGATTCACACAACACATGGCTCAGCTGTATCAAAGCCCCTCAGAGCCAGATGTGCAAATTTATGGCTTTATTATTCAACATATTCCTGGAAAAATAAACATAGCTGATGCTTTAATATGTCTTCCATTTCCTGATTTGCAATCAGATTAATTGGTAGAGGGGCACGTTGGTCGGGCTGTTGATTAATCTATTTTTATTTATTTATTGTTTTGGTTGATTCTGAGGTATTTTCCTTACAAGAACGCTTTGCTTTCAAGATTTTGGCTCACAAGATTTTGACGGATGTATTGTTTGACCCACAAATGACACAACTGGTTCCTCCTTTGCGGTGACAAATCTAGGCACAGCGGTTAAACGAATTGTTGCCGTGGTTAAATGAATAACACTGTTAAGTGAATCTGTCTTCCCCCTTGACTTTTTGAAGGTTGCAAAGGGGGAATCATGTGACCCCAGGACATGTGTCATAAATATGAATCAGTTGCCAATTGTCTGAATTCTGACCACGAAGGTTCTAGAAATGGATGGAAGGGAGAGAATTCCTCCAGCCATTTCTAAGAAAGTTTCTAGAAATGAATGGAAGGGAGGGAATTCCTCCACAGATACTAGCCATTTCTAAGGAAGGTTCTAGAAATGCATCAAAGGGAGAGAATTCCTCCTGAGATACTCGCCATTTTTAAGGAAGGTTCTAGAAATGGGCCGAAGGGAGAGAATTACTGTAGAGATAGTAACCATATCTGAGGAAGGTTCTAGAAATGGTCTGAAGGGAGAGAATTCCTCCACAGATACTAGCCATTTCTAAGGAAGGTTCTAGAAATGGGCTGAAGAGAGAGAATTCCTCCTGAGATACTATCCATTTCTAAGGAAGGTTCTAGAAATGGACCGAAGGGAGAGAACTCCACAGATGTAAGAAGGCTAAGGACAAAATACAGTTCACAAAACATGATTAGGTCCAAAATGTCCTCCATTTGGTTTCTAATTGTGTTAAACACCGAGAGAAACATGAACACTGCTTATGGATTCATCTAAAGAGCTGGTTAGAACATCTGTAAGAAGAAAAATGACTTAAAGCATGTGTACTTTAATCAGATGTATTTATTTTTCCCTTCCTATCTCAGAGATAATATTTTTGGCAAAAGCCCTTTTGACATTATGCAAATTATAGTTTTAGAAAATTAATATTTACTTTTTTTTGGTATTGATCCAAGATTTCCTCCCGCAGAAATACAAAAAGCAAATTTCAGTACCAATGATTATCAGTTGGCTTCCTAATTAGGAATCCCAACTTTTCTTTTTGTGATTGTCTCTGTTCCCTCCCTTTATTTATTCAATTTTATGATTTATTTGCAAGAGCAGTTTCAGTTCCCAATGTTAACAATGAATGATGATGATTTTCTGCTTCCGTTTACAGCATAAATTAGCATTTTCCTTCCCCCCCTCCCATTTTCTATTACAGCTTTTCAGTAAGGAATTATAATGCGTAATTTGCTGCAAATAGATGTTATGATCTTGCTGGTTGAGAACAGGCCCATAAACTTGTAGAAGTGATAAAAATGGAATCAATTATTTCTCAGATGGAAGCTGTTTACAACCTTTCCATGGAAACTTGCCACTGATAGCACTTGTGACAAATAATTAAATTTCCTAAAAACAACATTCATGGAATTGTATTTGTATTTTAAAAGCAGCTCATTGAGTCTATGATCCTTCCCTTCCATATGAAGCAGCAGAACGAACACCAATAACCCTGTTGCATCAATAAGTTATCTTTTGTTTTCTTATTGAATATTTATTTAAAAGCCACTTGGAAAATAATGATGAATAATCCAGGACTTAACAATAGTAACTAACAAAATGAATCACGCTAGGATATTAGCTTAGAAAGACTCCCGAGGAATGAAATATTAAAATATACATGCTCTGGAAGCCGTTCACATACCATAACTTCTCATTGATTCTTACTAGAGGTTGTTAATTAAAATTTACAGTATATTCTGGTATATCTCAGGGTTTTGGGATTTGATTTCCAGAAACTATAGGAATTTTGCAATCTGCCAATTTTTTTTAAAGGAACAGTATCTTTTACTGCATATAATTTTGAGAAAAAAGCCACAGGAGTGGATGGCTTATAAAAGCTGATTTAAGAGAATAGATGCTATGTTTGGACTTACTCATGGTTTGAAGAAATGTTGTGAGATGAAGTTTGAACACCTTGCACAGCCCTATCCTATGATATAACCATTGAAATAATAAGAGTTTTAAATTTATAAGCCACTCACTCCTGTGGCTTTTTGTAGTTTGCGTGGAATTGGGGTTCTTCTCTTAGTTAGTTAAGAGATTCCTTCTAGAGATGCTTGGCACTTTAAATTTTCTTGAAAACACACACACATACACACAAAATTAATGAGGAGACCATGTACTTTTGCAATAGAGGTGGCCAATTCCAGAGCCCTTGTTTGTCTGTTGCTGGAATTCAGCAGTTAATTAAAGTGCCATTAATGGCCACATCAAAGAGTCAAAATTGCTGTGTTTTGCTTGCCAAACTTAACAGGTCGGCTTCTAAGTGAAAGAGATTGCAAAAGTTGCAATTTGGCCACTGTTGGTGATGGTGAAATAACTATATGTTTTTCTCTCTTTTTCTGCATGCCAAACAGAAGGGTGTAGTTATTGTCGCGAGCTTGCTTCAATGTTTGAAATGCGCATTTCCACAATTGTTAGTGTGTCTTCTTTCCTCCAAGCAAAACCTGTGTTCAGTGTGTTTTCTGTGTGGTATGGGATGCTATGCAAACAAAGGGATTGTATGCCTTTGGGTAAACTGAGGCATAACTTAAAACTTAAGTTATTTACTTAAGGGGTCATGTTCCCTCTGAATTGCATCAGTAAGCTGTGACAATTGTGTGTGTGTGTGCATGTGTGTGTCAGTTATGTAAAGGAATGCTAGTGAATAATTTTATCCCTCTATTGCAGGGGTCTTCAAACTTGACAGTTTTAAAACTTGTGGACTTCAACTCCCAGAATTCCTCTTCCAGTCATTTTAGCTCAGGAATTCTGGGAGTTGAAGACAACAAGTTTGGAGACCTCTCTATTGTATCTTCTGGTTACATTGGTGTATATAAGGGATTTCCAAACTTGGCAACTTTAAGAGTTGTGGACTTCAACTCTCAGAATTCACCAGCCAGCTGTAGTTGAGGAATTCTGGGAGTTAAAGTCCACAAGTCTTAAAAGTTGCTAAGTTTGGAGAGTCCTAGTGTATACCATTGCATCCTTTCCTGCTGCATATTCTTTCACTTATTTTATTGCATTTACAGATAATGGAGAACAAATGCTAAGAATTCCTTTACAAGCTATTCTTTACTCTGGCTAAAACAGCTATTCAAAGGTTCTTCCAATTTCTGCTTAGGCTAGACCTTATCTGGCACCTGCAGATGAAGAAAACTGCATAGAAAGCCTTACTTGAGAACACACAGTTAAAGTACTGTTGAGAATAGCTTTAAATAGCATTTTATAATTTTAGAATTAGTTATCAAGGTGTTTTATAGATTCCGTTGCCTACTTCCCAGAAATACTTTTTAGCAATCCTGCTGGGAAACTGCTAACCCAGCTGACAATATGTATTTATCTTATCCTTCCATTCCTCCATCTTTAACTCAGGCAAACTTTACCAAATAGGATGGTGTTTTAAAGGCCAGGTCACATCGCCCGACGGATGCAAAACGTATGTAAAAAGGACACAGTGAACGAGCAAATTTTCCATCCGTTGTTATCCGCTCTCAAAAGTGCCCAAATTTGCATAAAGAGAACAGGAAAGAACGGACAGGGGAGGACGTATCGCGGATGTAAACAGATGCTCAACGGAAGCCTAGCAGTCGAAAGTGGATGGAAGCTGATGGCATGTCCGCAGGGCTTCCGGGGGAGCATAGCAAAGCGGATGCGTAGCGGAAAGAGGATGCGTAGTCGGATTGAAGCGGATGCAGAGTGGATGTGTAGCGGATGCGTAGCGGATGACGCGGATGCGTAGCAGATGCAGAGCAGATGCATAGCGGATGCCTAGCGGATCACTGCGCATGGGGGAGGATGCATTGCGTCAGCCCCACGGATTATAAAAGGAGGCAGCTCGCAAGCAGGTCAGCATTCAGGGGAAGATCTGCTGCCACAGACACTTCATCACGGACATCTTCATCATGGAAGAAGAGAACCCTGTGCCATCTTCTGCCAGCCCTGGCAAGAGGGATAGATCCACCATCCCACCCCCTGGCGCTGACTCTGGCTGCTGCTGGTGCTGCTTCTCTGCTGCTGGTGCTTCTTCTTTTCTTCTTCTTCTTCTGCTGCTGCTGCTGCTTCTTCTGCTGCTGGTGCTGGTGCTGCTTCTCCTGCTGCTTCTCCTGCTGCTGCTGTGATGGACCAGCCCCAAGCCTGAAAGTCCTAATGCTGAAGGCCCTGCCAGAGGGAGGAAGGAGACAAGGCAAGGAGAAGGAGAAGGGAGAGAGGAAGCAGTACTCCATCGCACAGGAGCATGAGGAGGAGGTGCTGGAGTGGCTGAGGGAGAATGGGTATATGTGGAGGAAGGGCCACAGGCTCTATCGGAGAAACCAAGCGAAGCAGGCGGCTTGGAGACAGAAGGCGAAGAGCCTGGGCTCTTCAGAATGTCATCCTCGGGTGGTGGAAGCATATGCACACCTGGTATGGGAAGCTGCACCTGAAGAAGTCTGGCCAGGCCACGGTCAACCTCACCGACCGGGAGACCTATGTCATGGCAAAGTGCAGCTTCCTGGAGGGTGAGGTCCGCCCGAGGAGCAGCCCCTCTGTCAACCCTCTCTCTCAGGCAGCTCACAGACAGCCAGTCCTCTTCTGGCCAGGAGAAAGCGA
>BHFT01015511.1:0-53641 GCA_004320025.1 Laticauda laticaudata
TAATCGGCTCTGTAGAGTGAGATCTCTGAGTCCGAGGACCATGCGGTCCCTCATGGCCTCGTCCATATTGAGAAATTTGCACTCTCCGCCAATGTCTCTTAGACCTGCAACAAAATCTCCTATGCTCTCACCTTCCTTTTGCTCTCCCTTGTAGAATTCATGCCTTTTGATGAGGCTTGAGATGGCTGGTGCATAATGGGCTTGCAGCATCTTATCCAAATTTGGCCATGCCATCTGCTTCACATTGTGGGGTTTTGCCAGTGCTTTGGCCATCTTGAAAACTGTGGGCCCGCAATGGGTTAGGAAAATGGCTCTCTTTCGGTTTTCAGATATCCTTTGTAGATCATTGCTTTTGAGGAACATGAGGAATCTGTCGATGTAAGAGTCCCAGTCCTCCGCCACTGAGTTAAACGGTGCGGGTGGTGAGTTGCTGCTGGCCATTTCGTTTTTGCTCAGTCTCGTTGCCACGTGCTCAACTGGTCTCCTTTGTCTCAGTATCCCATCCTCGTCACCAGGTTAAGCGGTGTTAAGTTGTGGGAAACATCGACATGAGACCAGTTTGACTTCAGTTCTTTTTATTTGTCTCTGCTAGACTGAACTGCTGCTGAGCCGCGGCAGCCTTTTTTATAGCGGCTGCTTGCGGCTTGCGGCCAATGACAGTTCTTCTGTCGGGCAGGCCAATCCAATTTGCAGTATTTCAAGTATGCAAATATCTAACACAGTCTAATTAGGGACTAGGGATTTTTTTTAGTGCTTCACCTAATCTCCTTTGACTCTTCTATTTTAGTTTCACAGCAAATGCCTTGTTGGAACACGCTTTTTCCTCCTGTGCTGATATTTCATAGCTTGTCTGTTTTCTGTGGCTATGTGGTGGGTTGTTGGAAAAAAACAGGTCTCTAGTCTAGATCCAAGGTGAAGAAACCAACTCTCTACTTTGCAACAGCTGATTAATATGTTTCATGTCATTGTGGAGAGGGGATAGAAACCCACTTTCTATTTAACTATTAGAGCAGCTGTTTGATTATAAGAAAACAGTAGGAAGTGTCACACCCTTGTTAGAGTCGAACAGCTGACAGGGAGTGGAGGTGTGGCTTCAGAGGTTGTGGAGGGAGCAGGGGAAGGGCAGAGGCCAGCTAGGCAGTCAGAGGAAGAACCAAGACCATCCCCTCTCCATCCTAGGACATGCAGGGAGAAATGAAAAAGGAAACAACTTGGCTTATAAGAGAGGAAGCGGCCATGATCCCCCTCATTGGTTGAAGCTGGAGAGAATAGTATATAAGAGAGATGGTTAAAACACAGCGTTGCCAGAAGCAAAGCATGTTTTATTTTGGGCTGAAGTTATCTTGGTTGGCGTCCTTCCAACAGACTGTGCCTTGTTATCTCCTTGAAGTTGGTAATTACTTATCCTGGTCCAAGTTGTGGAATTTCCTTTATTGTAGTTTGTTTTGTTTTTTTATTTCACCTTTATCTGCTCATTACGTTCAGACTGTATTGCTTTCTTTTGAAGACTATTTTTGAATAAGTTTTATCTCCAACTGAGAATCATTGAACAATGGGGCCAAGTTGGAGGCATTAAGGGACATTTATTTACATTTTGGATTTTGTTACGTTTGTGTTATACTCCAGGCCATCACAGGAAGACTGTGGTGTGGTAGACCCCATATAACAATTTTAATGCCTTCCTAGACTGGGTAATGGTGAAGGAAAATGGCATCACCAAAAGTAGGAGAGAAGAGGAATCAGAGAACAACCAGAAAAGCCTTTCGCCTTCAACACTGCAGACCTTCTGGACATCACAGTTAAATAAGGATTTATCAATGCAGAGCACGCATGATGGGAGATCCCATTCTTGTTCTTCACTCTCGAAAAGACTTTATAATTACGTCAACTTTCTTAAGGGATGCCCTTGGATGTAAAGCAGCAGCCCCCAATCTTTTGAGCACCAGGGACCGGTTCCATGGAAATTAGTTTTTCTGTGGATCGGAGGAGGTGTGGTTTTGCATGCTGAGGATGGGGCTTCGCTTGTTTGCACAGCCCAGGGCTTGGCATACCGCAGACCTCTGCTGGGGATTGGGGACCCCTGATGTAGAGGGTAGAGAGAAGGGCCTTGAAAGACAAAAGGAAGAGCTGCTACCTATGCAACGATCAGGTAAAAGGCCCCCTGCCATGACCAAGAAAGTACAGGGAGTCTTCAACTTATAGTTCATTTAGTGACTGTTCAAAGTTACAATGGTGCAGAAAAAAGTGACTTATTCCTGCTTTTCACGCTTATAAGTATTGCATCATCCCCATGGTAATGTAATCAAAACTCACCACGCTCAGCAACTGACTCATATTTATGATGGTTGCAGTGTCCCAGGGTCACATGGTCACCTTTTGAGACCTTCTGATAAGCAAAGTCAGCGGGAAGCAAGATTCATTGAACAACCATGTTACTAAGTTAACAATTGCAGTGATTCAACTTAACAACTGTGGCAAGAAAGCCTCAATGACTTTTGAAGTCTCTCTGGAAGCAGACTGGGCTTCTCAACTATGGGGAATCTGTGGAGAAAAAAAATGATCTCTTTCTTGGCCTTTCTCACTTGCTGGCTGGGGAATTCTGGGAGTTGAAGTCCTCCAGGCTTAAAGCTGCCAAGGTGGGAGACCCCTGCTCCTGACCCTTAGCTGGGTTCAGGGGTGGGACTCTACCAGTTTGCACCTATTTGCTAGAACCGGTTGTTAACATTCTAAGCAGTTTGCAGAACCGGTTGTTAGAAAAAATTCCTGGCCTAATCCTGTAAGGAAGGCAGGAAGGAAACATTCTGGTGTTGCTTACAGAAACTGCCTCTCTGTTAAATCCTGGTTACATTCTTGGCAAGACGAGACTTCCTGTCTCAGGAACTTCTCTGGAGTTTTTTTTCCTCCTTTGCTGGTACTTTGCTTGTGTGGAGTGACCATTCAAAGTTACAATGGCACTGAAAAAAGTGACTTATGACCATTTTTACGACTGTTGCAGGATCCCCACAGTCATGAGAGGCTAGGTGAGGAAATGTGTGCCTTGATGTGAGTGATATTGAGTTGGCCACACCCAGCCAATAACATGACCACCAAGACATGTTCACCCAGTCACATGACCACCAAGCCAAGCTCACCAACTAAGCCATGCCCACAGAAGCTGTTAATAAAAAATTTGAATCCCACCCCTGGTTGGATTAGTTTGTGGTATCTCCCTGTTATCTCTCTTTTTTTAGCTCAACATACTATGGTTTCATTTTTAACTGGTATCTCGAGAGTTGCTTTTGAGTTGGATGGTGTTGGAAATTTCCATTACAAATAAATTCCGCTTTTCCTCGTTAAAAGGAGCAGCGTTGTATTTTATTGATTATATTTAGTCTTTCACTATAAGTTCCATTTAACTGTTTTATGGGCTGATTTCAGAAATCTTAAAAGGATAATAAATAAAATAATAGAATAATAGAATAAAAGAGTGCCAGAACCTTAAAAGGAATAATCTAGCAGGCCACTTGTCATGAATAACATTAGCTAAATAAACTTTACCCTTTGCAAAAGAAACTGCATTTCTTAGATTTTGAAAAAAATGCCACTATATACTGTACATTTCATTTATGTTTATAGGGGGTCACAGCCACACATCAGGTCATAACTGTCTAGTGATATCCCATCAAGACAATCTGTTGCCCAAGTCAGAGGACAAGACAATATCTCATTAGGGTTTTTCCAGATGCCCTCTGGAAATTAATATCCAATTATAATTTGTAATGCAATAGGAAAAATGCTTTAAAATATGGAGAGCATTCATATTAACATAAATCAAATTCAATTGACCCATCATCCTTACTTGCTGAAGAACGCTCCAGTGCGCTGTTCAAAACCCAAGAAAAAACATTAAAACTGAAGTCCCTAATATAGAGAAACCAAGTGAACTGGAACTTGATTTTGATTTTTTAATAGAAGCAACCTCATAGAAAATCACTTATTTTCTATCAGATTTTCTAAAGATTATTATTGAAAATAAGATTAATGTAAAGTTAATTTAAAAAGTAGAACTAATTCTCGATCAGGAGTGTCAAACTCATGTTGTCACAGTGGCGTCATGTGATATATCAGGACTTTTTCCCCACTTCGCTAAATGGGGCGTGGGCATGGTGATGGCCAGCCCATGACGCATCCAGCCCATGGGCCAGGAGTTTGACAGCCCTGTTCTAGATGTATTCATACTGTGATCTGAGTATCTGCACCCTTTACCCTTACTCATTGTTCTCCAGCAGTTGGTAACAGATAATGTAATAACAGAGTTGGAAGGGACTGTGAAGGTCTTCTAGTCCAATTTTCTGCTCAAACTCAGACAAATGGCTGGTTTCTCCTTAAAAGCTTCCAGTGATGGAGCACCCAAAATTCTGAAGGCAAGCCCTTCCACTGGTTAATTGTTCTCACTGTTAGGAAATTTCTACTTAGTTCTCGGTTGGTTTTCTCCTTAATTAGTTTCCACCCATTGTTTCTTATCTTGCCTTCAGTGACTTTGGAAAATAAGTTGACCACTCTTCTTTTTTTTTTGTAATAAAAGTTTTTTATTTTTTGTAACAAACATACAAAACAACAAATAAAACCTCCTTTTAATTGGACAGTGTGTCGGTTTGGTACATATATCATGTGCACAATACCTATAATCTTTTCCTCTTAACTTTCCATTCATATTATATTAATCAACTTTCCATATCATATTATGTCATTATTATACCATCATTAAAATTTTAATCTCAATTCCAAGTTATCTTTAAGAGCAAGTCTCACTTTTCTTTATGTGATACCTAAGGAGAATGTCTTATTTATCTAATTGTTTGGCCCTCAATAAGGGTGGAAAGAATTTTATGGAAATTAGTAGATTGCTTTGGGCTCCGGCAGAGTTGGGGGGACTTAGGTGCTTTGTCCTATAAACATTGGTTTGGTTCAACCATCGTGCTAATGTGATTTATTTGTAGTTTAATGCATTATGTACACATTGCCACTGTTAGTTAACAAAGCATAGTACAAAATAAGTTAGCCAGTTCATAGTACAAACCACCTAAGATACTTACGGAAAGCCAATACAGCATGGTGATTGTAGGCTTGATCTAAATTTAAGTCCCCCTTCAACCTACAGAGTGACTTTGGGAAGTCTTTTTCCCCTCTTAGCTCAACCTAATTTACAAGGTTAACTTTTAGCCCAATCTTGTTTTGGGGTCCCTAGTAGCTTCTTTGACCTCCTCAAGGAAAGGCAGAATATGAATCTAAGTAAAATCAGTAAATATGATGAATTCTACCACAGGAGGTCATATAGATGAGCGGTCGCCAACCGCTGGGCCATGAACCACTTGTGGTCTGCAAGAAAATTTTGATGGGCTGCAGAGAAATCTCACCCCCAGAGCACCACCACAAAGCAATTAATCCAGGCTGCACAGAAACACAAGGCTGTGCTGCCCACATGGCCCGCGGGAACCCTCCCCGCCCACTCACTCCTTACCCAGCAAACTTGCCTGCTGAATTGCTATTTTTCCAACCATCAGCTCCCAGCTGTGCCAGGAGATTTAGATTAGCTAGGAAGCAATAAATGGTTGGATTTCTTGCTTTCTAGCTCGTCTTTAGATCTTCGGCTCTGCTTTTAAGCACAGCAAGCAAATTTTATGTGATAGACTGAGCTAGCTGATGGCAGATAGATCACTGAATGATTCTGTGAACAACTCAATCTGCCTGCCTGCTGTGCCTGATTTTGGGTAAAAGTTGCTCTTTTTTATATAAAAAATCCAATATTTATATACATGATGTGTTGAGAGTTAATTTTGTGAGTTTGCTTGCAAGCAAATTTTATGTGACAGACTCAGCTAACCAATGGCAGATAGATAGATCTCTGAATGAATCTGTGATTCTGTTAGCAATTCAATCAAAAGTTGCCTGCTTTGTCTGATTTTGGGTAAAAGTTGTTCTTTTTTTTATAAAAAATTCAATGTTTATATATTTATAATATTTACATACAAGTCATGCCCTGCCAGTCACATGGTCAAGCCACACCCACAAATTAGGCCTCGCCCACAGAACTGGTTAGTGGTCCCTGAGATTTAAAATTATGAGTTTGGTGATCCCTGAGGTCCAAAAGGTTGGTGACCCCATCGATGGTGAAACAGCTGAACCATATTAGAAATACTACATAGTTTGGCTGTAAATAGCTGCTTGTGAAAAATTATCTATTTCAACGTATTCATCTGAAAAAAAAAAGTTTGGCTGCTGGGTGCTGTTTCCATGGAAACAGAAATCCAATTGGGAAGAGAAAGAAAAATCCCCTGGTTTGAAAGTAATATGTGTTTTGAATGTTTTATTCTGGTTTGTCACAATATTAACCTCCCCTAATAAAAGAATGGGTTTGCTGAAACTATTTTGCTTGGGTTTTTTTTGTTATAGATAAAAATCTTGATAAAGTTCAATGGATGAGCGAGAGAAGATTTAAAAAAAAAAATTTATATGTAATCAGTGATGGGGTTTTTTGTGGTTATTTGTCTGAAATAAGAAATCCAAATGTCTGCTGTATTTGACATAGGATAAAAATAAATAACCCATTATCAAAGAAAAAGGCAGTCTTTGGAGGTATGTTTATGGGTGTGTCAGGGAGAAAAATATTGTTTCATTCAATGCAACCTAAGTTTAAGAGCCAACACAATTTACAGATGATTTACAGCTGTCTTAAAATGCCACAGGATTGGCACAATTAACTTGCTTCAGTCCAACCACTTGGCATATGTAAGTTATGGAGTTAGCCTGGTACACAAAAGAGGTGCATGAGATATCAGCTCTGATGATGCCATGCCATGGAACTGATGAGTTTCAGACATCTGCAGGTTTTTCTTTACTTATAATAGCAATAGCACTTAGACTTACATATTGCTTCATAATGCTTCACAGCACTCTTCAAGCTGTTTATAGAGTCAGCATGTTGCTCTCAACAATCTGGGTCCTCATTTTACCGACCTTGGAAGGATGGAAGGCTAACTTCCATCCTTCCAAGGAAGGAAGTCAACTTTGACCCTGGTGAGATTTGAACTGCTAAATTGCAGCAGCCAGCAGTCGCATTCTAGCCACCTTTAGCAACCATTCAAACTTACAGTGGCGCTGAATAAACAGTGGCCCTCCCACTTACAACCACTGTCGCATCCCCATGGTCACATGATCAGAATTTGTGCACTTGGCAACCAGCATGTATTTATAACAGTTACATGGTTTGGGGGGGGAGGAATCACCTGATCACCATTTGCAACCTTCCTGTGATGACCCGGAGTGTAACACAAATGTAACAAAATTCAAAATGTAACTAAATATCCTTTAATGCCTCCAACTCAGCCTTACTGTTCTATAATTCTCAGTTGGAGATAAAACGTATTCAAAAATAGTCTTCAAAAGAAAGCAATACAGTCTGAACCTCGTGAGCAGATAGAGGTGAAATAAAAAAACTAAAACAAACTACAATGAAGGAAATTCCACAACAACCAGGATAAGTAATTACCAACTGCAAGAAGATAACAAGGCACGGTCTGTTGGAAGGACGCCAGGATAACTTCAGCAAGATAACCAAGATAACTTCAGCCCAAGATAAAGCATGCTTTGCTTCTGGCAACACTGTGTTTTAACCATCTCTCTTATATACTATGCTCCCCAGCATCAACCAATGAGGAGGACCATGGCTGCTTCCTCTCTCGTAAGCCAAGTTGTTGCCTTCTCCGTTCCTCCCTGCATGTCCTAGGATGAAGAGGGGATGGTCTTGGTTCTTCCTCTGACTGCCCAGCCAGCCTCTGCTGTTCCCCAACCTCCTCTACAACCTCTGGAGTCACAACTCCACTCCCTGTCGGCTGTTCCTCCTCTTCCTCAGAGTCAGACTCTAACAAGGGCATGACACTTCCCAACTGGCTTCCAACAAGCAAAGTCAATGGGAGAATCCAGGTTCATTTAACGATCATGTGATTCACTTACACAACTGCAACAACTCACTTAACAACCATGGCAAAAAAAGGCTGTAAAATTGGGCATGACTTACTCAACAATGAAGTTGCTTAGCAACAGAAATTCTGATCCCAACTGTGATTGTAAGTCAAGGACTACCGATATTAAAATTTCATTGTATTGCTGGCCTTTCCTAACTATTAGCTCCCTCTGAATATCTGGTTTTTTCCTAATGGATTGCTTTGAGCCTGTTTCAAGATTATAATCAGCTTTGGGAAGAAATATATAAATATGCAGGTAAACACATGATTAGAAAACTAAACATTTTTTCTAATAAATCTGTACAGTATGGGAAGAAAATTAATAATCTTTTATTGATTGATTTTTGATACATTATCAACATTAGAATTTTTTGAATGTTCATATATGTTTAGATAAATGGCATTTTATTTTTAAAGAACAATGCAATTGATCTTAATCACCAGTGAGTTTATTGCGACCTAGTTGAGCATGATGTGTAGAATTGCTTAAACACATGTTTAAGTGATATCCAATACAGATTTTTGTGGTCTTGAATCCAATCAGAATCTTAATTCAAAAGGCAGGGGTGTCAAACTCATGGCGTTAGGTTGTCATCACATGTCATATTGTGACTTCCCCCCTTCGCTAAAACAGGGGTGGGTGTGGTCAGTGCGTGACGCATCCAGCCTGGGAGTTTGACACCACTGTTCTAAAGTAACATGCACCAAATCTTTAGGACTAAATCTTCTCAGCTTAAACCTTTTGTGTGAGAGTGGTGAAAAAAGAAAAGCTTTAAAAAAAGGTTAATGGATGTGCCACAATAGAGTTGAAATTGTATGTTGCACTTTTTGTAGTGACAGCCAGTGTGTTTTGCCCCTTGAAGCCTGACATATGTACTTTATTCTCTTTATACTTGTAGTGAACAATTTATGCTGACAATTGTCAGGACCTTTTGATACAAAACTGGATCTTCTTAAAAGCAATTTCTCCTGGAAACACACACAGCAATATTTTATAAATGTTAAAAAAATGAAACCTAACAACTTTCCTGTCAATCAGCTGAGATTTATGAAGTTCAATCAGAACACATGGAAGGGCCTGATGCCAAGTTGCAGAGAACCTCCAGGGTGTGACTTCCTTGCTATATTTCAAATCTACATTCTGTCAGCACCTGCTGAAACTGCAATGAGGCAGAAGCTCCCTGGAGTGAAACACATTTAAACATGCACACAAGTAACAGAAGGGAAAACTGGAGCTTTTCATTTTTCACCCAAATTTGTGGGTTCCTCCAAGTTGTTGTTAAAAATGGTGAAGGTTGGGGTTTTCAGATCTTCATTAAGCTTTTATGCAAAAATCACACTATTCCCCTTTCCCCCCCCCNCCCCCCCCCCCCCCCAGTATCCTTACCCTTTGTGAATTACAGGACAACAAATTTTGGTTGAAAGTTAGGAAAAACTTTGTAAAACAAGAGCAGTTTTGAATGGGATGAATTAGAGGCTTTAGCTGGATCTGTCTGAGCACTGATCTGTCTGAGCCAGTTGTTGAGGATGCTGTGATCTGGGTCTCATCACCTCAATGGTATCTTCCAACTGCATTATTCTATGAATCCAGGAAGTGTTCAAAAAGATTGTGGGAGGAAAAACAGATTAAAATGATTTGGTAAAAATATATGGCTAGAACTATTTACCCTGATCTGATCTCCACCAGATGTCTTAGATTTCAACTCCTTACAAGATTGTTACCCTATATGGCTAAAGTAATGAAAAAGGTTTAAAGCTTGTCTTATTGAAAAATTTAAACCAGTTTTCAAATGTGTTTTGCCGTTGTATCCAAAGAACTCTAAAAGCAATTCATTCAGCAAAGGAATCTCTCTAGCATCAGCATCGTGCCAGAACTGAATCCCCTGTTTGAAAGCTCTTAGAATGAACCAAAACTATTTCTAAACATGTTTGATTTAAGAACCTAGAACAAATGTATCATAGGTTAAGTGAAACAGAGATTTAAGTCAAGGCGCTGTCCCATCAATCTTTTGTAGAACAAATATGGATGAACTTGGAATATCTTAAATCTAAAATATTTATTGTGCTGCAAACATTTTGTGATTCCATCTAGTTATAACTCAAAAAGTGAAAAAATTACACCACAATAATCTCTTAAATATTTAAGTGTCACATAATCCTTTATTGCTTTTTGTTTCTGTTGCCATTAAACCAATTTATATCTGTACAATAGATAATGTCCAAGACAGAATGTCTGACATATTTCACTTCAGCTTTGCTTGTATGATACAAAAAGTGTGCTTAGCATGCACTGAAACTGCTAACAAATTGGACTTGTATATATGAGGATTCTTGGTTCTTAATTTTCCTTTCCAAATAAGCATATAATGCTTCTGAGGTGAGTTGCAGCTTAGCCAAAGTGTGACCCTAATTAATCACAAAAGAGGTTAACTCTGTTGTGTAGCTATTGTGTGAACATTCACACAGATTTGAAGAACCTAAACAAAATTATGGTTTTTGAAGTTTGAATGCAGCTATAAGGTAATTTATTTGTTGCACTTTCCCTGCAGGAACTTAACATCTTTTATCTTTTGAACTCCATTTTCATTTTATTATTTATTAAATTTATATGCCACCTCTCCCACTCTGAAAAGCTACTCTTACATTGTGGATGATGGTTTATTGCTGGAGTCTCCAAATTTGGCAACTTTAAGACTTGTGGACTTCAATTCCCAGAATTCCTCAGGTTTCTTGCCCATGCTGGCTGGGCAATTCTGGGAGTTGAAGTCCACAAGTCTTAAAGTTGCCAAGTTTGAAGGCTCCTGATTTATTGTGTAGGAAGTTAGCACTCACCCCTCTCCTGGAAAAATAAAATATCCTGGGAAATATTAAAAAGGCAGAATATTTCCCCCAAAAGGAGTAGAAACTCAGAAGCAGAAACTCACCTCAGAGCAAAAGCTCACCCCCACCTTTGTTAATGGGTGAACCATTAAGGCCTGGACCAGAATATTTTACATAACAAAGATCTCCAGGTAAAGCTATAGCAATTGCCCAAAGCCCTTTTTCCTTGCATCATCATCCAGCAAGGCTCAACTAAGCGTGGAACTCAGGTGAAGCCATGTGGTCCAGACAAATCCTACAAAGGTAGCTAAGACCTCCACCCCTGGGAGTCTGACAGCCAATGGGATACATTTCTTGCACAGGAACAGGAAACACTCAGGTGGGGCCCAACAGAGGTTATAAAACTAAGGGTCTCTCAGCATCTCAGCCCTTCTTTCTTCTTTCTTCATCCAGGCCATGTGATCCTGTCCATCATTTAACCATCTTTCCAAATAGCCTCCATGTTTCCAGTGTCTCTTTCCCCACTTGGAACTGAACCCAGAAGGATATTATTCTTCCAACAATTGTATACAAGTAGTTCTTGACTACAACCACAATTGAGCCCAAAATTTCTGTTGCTGAGTGAACCATTTTTTAAAGTGAAGGGGTTTTTTTGTCCCATTTTAAGACTTTTCTTGCCACAGTTGTTAAGTAAGCCACTCCACTTGTTTTGTCAGTAACACAGTTGTTAAGTGAATCTGGCTTCCCCCTTGACTTTGTCAGAAGTTTGCAAAAGGTGATCACCTGGGACATTGCAATGCTCAGAAATTTGAGTCAGTTGCCAAAAATGTCTTGAATGTTGATCACAGGATTGCAATGTCATCAACAGAACTTGGAATTAAGGAGAAACTTCCTAACAGTGAGGACAATTAATCTCTAGAAATCATGGGCTTTCCATCACTGGAGGTTTTTAAGAAGAGACTGGACAGTCATTTGTCTACGATGGCATAGGTTCTCCTGCTTGAGTAGGGGGCTAGACTAGAAGACCTCCAAGGTCCCTTTCATCTCTATTCTATTCTAAATTCTAAAGTGTGAAAAACAGCGCTGTTGTAACTTTAAATGGTCACTAAATGAACGACTATAAGTCGAGGACTTACTGGAGAAGAGCCTAATGCTGGGAACCGTTGGAAGAATTATCCTTTTGGGTTCAGTTTCAAGTGGGGAAAGAGACACTGGAAACATGGAGGCTGTTTGGAAAGATGATTTAATGGTGGACAGGACCACGTGGCTTGGAGCTCCAAAAAAGGAAGGATGATCACTTGTTTCAAGGTGAAGGAAAAGGAAGGGCCAAGATAATGAGAGACCCTTATATGCCCTCTGTTGAGCCCCACCTGAGTGTTTCCTGTTCTTGTGCAAGAAATGTATCCCATTGGCTGTCAAGACTCCCAGGTCCCAGGGGTCTTAGCTAACTTTGTAGTCTTTGTCTGGATCAGGGGTCACCAACCTTTTGGACCTCAGGGACCACCAAACTCATCATTTTAGATCCCAGGGACCACTAACCGGTTCTGTGGGCATGGCCTAATTTGTGGGTGTGGCTTGGTGATTATGTGACTGGCTGGGCATGGACTGTATGTAAATATAAATATTTATATAAATATTGAATTTTTTATTTAAAAAAAGAGCAACTTTTACCCAAAATCAAGCGAACCAGGCAGGCAGATTGAGTTGCTCACAGAATCACAAATTCATTCAGAGATCTATCTATCTGCCATTGGCTAGCTGAGTCTGTCACATAAAATTTGCTTGCAAGCAAAAAATCCCCCCCCCCAAAATTTACTCAAAACCATTTTGGGGGTTGGTGGTAAAAATTAATTGAAAAATTTTTTTTTTAATTTTTTTATTTAAAAAAAGAGCAAAAAACTTTTTCACCCAAAATCAGGCAAAAAGGCAGATTGAGTTGCTCACAGAATCATTCAGTCATCTATCTATCTGCCATTGCTAGGTCAATCTCTCAAATTTGCTTTGCAGTGGAGTCTGCACTGAATTTGCTTGCAAGCAAACCTTCAGTCCTAAGGAAGGTTCGGCTATGCTGAGCGAAGATCTAAACATTAGCTAGAAAGCAAGAAATCCACCATTTCTGCTTCCTAAGTAATCTAAATCTCCCGCATAGCAGACACAGATGATGTCAGAAAAAGGAAAAATAGCAATTTAGTAGGCAAGTTTTCCAGTAAGGAGTGAGTGGGCGGGGAGGGTTCCTGTGGGCCATGTGGGCGCAGCCTTGTGTTTCTGTGCAGCCTGGATTAATTGCTTTGGGGGGGGGGTTGCTGCTGGGGGGTGAGATTTCTCTGCGGCCCACCAAAATTTTCTCACGGCCCACCAGTTGGCGACTGCTGGTTTGGACGACATGGTTTCATCTGAGTCGCAGGCTTGGCTGAGCCTTGCTGGATGATGATGGAATGAAAGGGCTTTGGGCAATTCCTATTATAGCTCTACTTGGAGATCTTTGTTGTGTAAAATATTCTGGCCCAGGTCTTAATTGGCCCACCCATTAACAAAGGTGGGGGTGAGTTTCTGCTTCTGAGTTTCTACTCTTTTTAGGGGAAATAGTCTACCTTTTAAATATTTCCCAGGCTATTTCATTTTTCTAGGAAAGGGGTGGGTGCTAACTTCCTACAGGACTATTGAGGGCAAAAGAAGAAGGGGATGGCAGAGAATAAGGTGGCTGGATGAGTCACTGAAGCAGTCGGTGAGAGCTGAAATGGCCTATGGGGGATGGTAGAGGACAGGAAGGCCTGGAGGAATGTTGTCCACGGGATTGCAATGGTTCAGACAGGACTTCACAACTAACAACAACCAAATCCAGGACTACCATATATTACTGGCTGCAACACAGAGTGCAGAGACTGATTGTGAAGGGCTGAAATTGAACAAACATTTCTCAACCTTGGCCAACTTTGGGAAGCAAAGTTTATGATGCCCTGATTGAGAAACACTGACATAAACAGTCAGGACCTGCCCCAATAGGTTGTGGAGGGTGTGGCCCCCCACTTCCCAAAGAAATCTGCTCATTCAGTCCCATATGGAAATGCCAAAACTTGGAGGAAGTGAAGTGACACCCCTCCTCCCAATTATGCATTGCATTACTGTGTGAAGCAGGCAAGAGTCTGACTGAGGCCACCCCCAGCTTGCCCAACGAGATAGAAGCAGAGAGGTGGAACTAAGAAGAGTTAAAGTCCACAAGTCTTAAAAGTTGCCAATTTTTTTTTGGGGNGGGCTGCCCTAGAGCCTGCTCTGCCCTGGCTGAATCGCCTACCTCAGGGGTCTTCAAACATGACAGCTTTAAGACTTGTGGACTTCAATTCCCAGCATTCCCCCTCCAGTCATGTTAGCTCAGGAATTCTGGGAGTTGAAGTCCGCAAGTCTTGAACTTGCCCAAGTTTGAAGGCCCTTGGCCTACCCACTTAAGGCTAACACGTTTCGCAAACGCCCATTCCAAGTTGCAATGGCCACACGCGCAAAGCTTGCTGATTTGATTCCTCAGGGCGTGACGAGGAGCAGCAGACAGAAGCACTCTCACCTCTGAGCGAAGGTAGGGGAACCCCCAATGACAGGACACGCAGGACTACATTTCCCATCAAACCTGGATTAAAAAAAAAAGGTGAGTGGAGTAAGGGGGACGCTCCCCCTCCCGCCGAGCGGCACGTGCCGCCCGCCTCAACCAATAGAGGGGCGTGTCGGGGGCGGGTCACGTGCCTTTGTTTGGCGCTTTTGAGGAGCGGGCAGGGCAGTTAGGCGCGGAGTTCTTGTGTGTGTGGTGACGGGAGCAGGTGGGTCGAGGCGAGGCGGTAAGCGAGGTAGGGCGCGGGCGGAGTGGCTGCGGGGCGCGAGTCTGCCTTGGCGAGGAGCGAAGGAAAGCGGGTCCCCGTGGGGTATGGACGGCTGGGGCGAGGTCTCCGCACAAAGCCCCCTTTGTCTCGGGTGGCTCCATTCACTTCGGCAGGGCTCTTGTCCTTCGCGGGGTTGCGGGAGAGAGAAAAAACAGGGCGCTACGTCGACGAAGGGCCGCTGCGAGACTTGGGACGCTCGGCTTCTTTGCCTCCTGCTTCCTCCATCCCAGCACGGAACAGGTGGCTGCTCCGGCGCCGTTCCCTCAGATCGGCATGCCCCGCCGGCTGGGCTCTCCCGCTCTTTCTCCCGGCCCCTCCTCGCCTTGACAGAAGTGGAGCGCTTTGATCCATTGTTCGAGGGGAAGGGGCGGCGGTGGCGGCGGGAAGGTGAAAAGTGGGGGGGGGGCGGTCGCCGCCTTGCCGCGCGCGCTGGCGAGCTTTGGAAGGGAGGGGGCGCCCGAGACAACACCCGCCTGGCGCGCGCCGTCTCCGTCCGCCCGGGGGGAGGGTGGGGAAGAAACGCTTGAGCGAAAAAGGGTGTGAGTGTTGGGGGGGGGTTGCGATAACCGAAAAGAGCCCCCCCCCCCCGCAGGCTAACGCTCCAGAAGGCAAATCCAAAGAGCTCGTCCCGCACACTTGAGCTCTTTTGCGGGTCGAAACCCAGGGGAGCGGGGGGAAACAGGGAGGGGAGCCCGAGCGGCGGGTACCCGGATGTTACCGTTGCAAAAACACCCTCCCCCCCCCGAAGGGGGTTAGCGCGCGCGCGCGCTCTTGCTCTCTTTCAGTTTGAATTCGGCGCGTGGGGAGGGCGGGGCTTCCTTTCCGCCCTTTCTCCTCCCATTCCCCTCCCTTTTTTAAAAAAAAAATTAGTTATGGAGGGTTGCTGGCTCCCGATGGCCCCGCCTCACTGAAGGGCAGCGGTGGGGTGCTTTTCTCCACCCAGTTCCTTCCTCTTCAGTCTTGGGCGTTGTTTATCTGGCTTTTCTTTAACGGTGTTTTGCTTCCTCCCCTCCCCCTTGCAAAAACCGAATAGTCCCCACGGTGCTCCCTCCCCCCCCTTATTATGTCATCGCAAACCTAGGAGCCTTAAACGTTCGGGGTGTTTTATTTCATGCTTCTTTTTTTTGCTGAATTCCGGCTTTATTTCAACTCCTTTGTGTAGATGTGCCTTAAAGAGACCCAAGAGCAATGTGGTTGCTTTATTGATGCTAACGTAGAACAAACACTTCTGCTGAGGCACCCTTTGTGCTTTGAGCTGTTTCAAAAAGCAAGAACAATGGCATTACTGGTCTGGCTGACAGGTCATTAGAAATATGGATTTTCTTGAGGGAGATCTTCAGTTCTAATTTGATATGCAAAAGGTTTGATCATCTTTCATAATTGCCTTATAAAGTATAGACAGCTCTTTTAGTTGATAGGTGTTTATGTGAGAAATACATTTCCTTGAATACTTTACCTTAGTGTTAAATAACCCTCCCCCCCCAATGCCAGCATCATAGGTCTGGGTGCCCAAGCAACAAGGACTCCAGGGGTGTTTTCATTCCAGGTATATATATCTAAAGAGAAAACTCGTATGTCTGCCTTTAAGAGCAACTCTGTGTTTTTGATATTTTACTGTCTAATTGTGAATTGTATAGTGTTGGATTCTTTGTTATTGCTACAGAGGAATTGCTTCTAATTTAAGAAAAACTGACAATATTTAACTCTAATTTTTGCATGTGAAATTAGTGAGGAAATAGATATTATCTTAGCTAATAGTTAATCTTTAAAATGCATAAGTGCTGTGCTTTATGTTAAACAATAAAATACCCATAATGTCGTTGGTGAGAATATGGTGATGATAGTGTCTCAGGAAGAACAGCCACGTGGTACCCTGTCTTTGTTCATCCCACATAGACATGTTACGGTGGATCTTGAATGGGTCCTAAGGTGAAAAGTAGGGTATAGCAGATATGACCTAAGCTTGAATATTCTAGTTTGGTTGCAACATTCCATACTGCTTGACATTTTTAGATGTATTACCTCACATGTATCTTCTAAATTTGAAAAACAAGGGCTAGACTGATAGAAGATTTAATTAATAATGCTTATTTAGAATTATTTAAATACTGATATCAGTCATGTTAACAGTACTGCATATTTCAATTTATTTAAGGATGTGTCTGCTTTCTTAGGGCTCATTTACTGGATTAGCTGTAATACCTTTTGGAGTTATTCTGTTTAGCCATGGCTTCTTCTGGTAAGTATTAGCTTCATTGTAATATAATGCATCATAATTGAATAAGAAAAATGCTTTCTCAGCATTTAGAAAAAAATGTCATAAATTATTTTTAGTGGGTGTTATGAGTCATCCTTTGATTACAGCTATTTCTAAAGAAAAATTGTATTTGCAAATAATGGAGATACATATAAATACATAAATTGAAAAATAGTAAGCTATGCCTAATTTAAAGTTATTTTTATCCTCTGGAGGTTAATTTAGCAACTAAGGTTAAAAATAATAGTAGCTCTAAAGCAATTGTAATTGATTAGGCTAAAATTCTTATGTCATCCTTAAAAGTGTTCCAGTGTTTTAAATTTATGTAGGTTTTTTTCCTGAATATGCTGCATACTATGGAGTTAGGTATGCAATAAAGTTATAAACATCTAGTTTTTTGTAAGGAATATAGCAAGTATATGGAATTTTATTGATTCCATAAAGTGAAAGTCCTGGGCAGATGAAATAGCCAATATAACAAGTTTAAAGTCTGACAAGACTCATAATATGGCTCAGAATATTAACTAAACACAATATCTCACCTAGACATTCAAGTGAAAGAACTAGAGAAGCGAGCTTCAGGTCAGGCATTTGAATTGATACTTGGTCCTCCTCCAAAAGAAGCTGTTCCAGAATTTCCTCTCTCTCCTCCAAAGAAAAAAGATCTCTCATTGGAAGAAATTCAGAGGAAATTAGAAGCTGCAGAAGAAAGACGCAAGGTAAATATATGCTGTTCTGCTTTCATATGCATATGTGCCAATGAAAAGTAGACTGTTTAAACTGTAGCAAATAATAGCTGACCATAAAGGAGTATTGTAAACACTAAACTCATGCAGTAGCCATTTCAGTACTTCATATTTAACTGAATGGGAATTAATCGTTGTAGTAAAAGTACTTATGAGGGTAATATGAATCTAGACAAGAACTGTAATTGTATATAGATAGCTCTTAGCTAAATACAAAATGGATCTACATTCCAGTCCCATGAAGCTGAAGTTTTGAAGCAACTAGCTGAAAAGCGAGAGCATGAAAAAGAGGTGCTGCAGAAGGCAATTGAAGAAAATAACAACTTCAGCAAAATGGCAGAGGAAAAGTTGACTCACAAAATGGAAGCCAACAAAGAGAACAGAGAAGCACAAATGGCTGCTAAACTGGAACGCTTGAGAGAGAAAGTAAGTGCTGTTCAATTTTCTTCATTTAGTAAAATGTGAACTTACATTACCAGTTACACACAGAATAACTGGCAATAGTTAGTTATTCAGAATTTCACATAAGAGTTGTTTTTTAAAACATGTAGTAGCTAAATTCAGAAATCATACATATAATAATAAAAACTAATAATCTGGTTAAGAAGTAGCTGTTCAGTTTGAATGCTACAAAGAAAGGAACTGAATTTACAACAAGTAAAAATAACATAGCTAGTTCACTAGCACTTATTTCTATTTGGACTGTAGAACTTGGGAAATCATTGGGCATGACCATACATTGGCTGCCACGTGAGGCGTGTTTAATTACAACAAAATGGTACAATATCTCATACAATAAGTTTCCTGTTAAATAATTACCATATTTTCAAAAGAACAGAAAAGCTTACCTGAGACAAGTTTGTTAGACAACCTGATATGGCAATGGAATGTTAATTTTTGGTTTAATCAGACTTTAGCTATTTTCCCCCAAAAGGAAAACTAGGAAAATACCTCTTTTCCCAAAGACACAAGAAACTGTACAAGTCTTCCATCTGAAATTAAAGCAGTGACAGGTATTGATCTTCATTTGTTTTACTTTTTATTTAAGAATAGAATAGAGTAGCATAGCAGAGTTGGAAGGGACCTTGGAGGTCTTCCAGTCCAACCCCCACTGCTCAGGCAGAAAACCCTGTCCTATACCATTTCAGACAAATGGTTATCCAATCTCATTTTAAAAACTTCCAGTGTTGGAACATTCACAACTTCTGGAGGCAAGTTCCACTGATTAATTGTTGTGTCTGGAAATTTCTTCTTAGTTTTAGGTTGCTTCTCTCCTTAATTAGTTTCCATCGCTTCTTGTCCTGCCCTCTGGTGCTTCAGAGAATAGCTTGACTCCCTCTTCTTTGTGGCAGCCCCTGAGATATTGAAACTCTGCTATCATCTCACCCCTAGTCCTTCTTTTCATTAAACTATAGACATACCCAATTCCAGCAACCGTTCTTTATATGTTTTAGCCTCCAGTCCCCTAATCATTTTTGTTGCTCTTTTATTTATATAGCCACCTATAGAGTCACCCATCTTATAACCAACTGTGGGCGATTCCTAGAATTTGGATGGGAGCTTTAAAAAATTGGTTTGTATTGTATGGATCCTAGGAAAAGCAAAGATGATAGGTAATTAATGACAAATTTTAATAAACCTTTTTTAAAAAAAATCTTGTTTTTTAAATTGGCTTAAACAAGAGCCATGTACAGCATGAGTAGTCATGGCATTCTGAATTGAGATTAGAAAGATTCAAACACAGCAGGCTCATCTAGACATGGCTCTGTCCAAATAACTTATGTTTATAGAGTAGTGGGATCAAACTCAGTTTTTCCTCAATAAAAAAATCCCTTTGCAACTGTAAAAAATGTGAAATGTTTGCTTTTATGCTTCAAACTGCTGTGGCAGATTTTAATAATAAAAATTACTCCATCAAAAGCATACTATTTAAAGCAGTAGCTTTCTTAAACATAGGATAACTTACAAATGAGAATTATAGTCCTCTGGAGCTAACACTTAAAAACTGGATAAAAAGATTATATATGTAACTTTATCTTTCCCCACTCCCACTCCTTTCTCAAAGCTTAGCCAGCTGGAATGAAAATTCTCAATACATTATTGAGCTTATCAGTACTACAAACTGAAAAAAAATAGAATATAATCTGTACAGACTTTTTGTAGATTATTTAAAACCTACTTTGCTACATTCATAATCAGTGTTCCCAATCTAGTATACTCTTATATTCCATTTACCACCAGGAAATTGCTCACTAAATTCCCCACAACATAGCCAAAGGTTAGTTGTAATCCAATTTATCTGGACAGTAACAGTGTTACTTTAAAGAAAAGTACTTTGAATTAAACTCCCAATTTGGGTAGAATTAAAATTTATGAAGAATTTATTGTTTTCTCATTTTCTTAATTTTGCTTTATTTTAGGATAAGCATATTGAAGAAGTACGAAAGAACAAAGAAGGAGGCAAAGAACCTGGTGATAATGAAAGCGACTGACTTCATTCTGGAAACTAACATCTCCCCTTTGTCTAAATATCCAAAGACTATATGGCCAGTGTTTTTTTTTTTTTTTTTGNNNTTTTTTTTTTTTTTTTTGGTTAAGTTTCTAGAAACTGATGTAGAGCTGTATAGTTAGATCTGACTGTACGCTTGATTTGGGGAATTAGAGGGGAGCCCTTTCATGTTCACTTTTTCTAAACTGTTGTCTTTCCAGTGTAGCTATCTTGTTGCATTTCTTCTATTCCAGAGCATTTGTTCCTGGATTGATGGCTAGTGCTGTGTTCAGCTCTGACATTTTTGTGAACTGATTATGTAGTGTAATGTTCATGCTGAATCTGTTACACTTCAGAATCTGTCAGTCTTAAGATATTACTGTAACCAAATGATTTAATAAAGCTGCACAATGCTGTTATCACAGATGTTTTTGAAACTAGCATTACTACATAAGCAGTTCAAGCATATTTATAGCTAGAATATTGGAATGCGATATTAAAATATCTACAAATTATTCCTAAATACAGTGACATAATATTCCTCAGTACTGTTTTCTGTGCAGTTGCCTATTGTTCTAGGTTTACAATAAGAGCTTTGTCTTCTACCTTAGCAGTTGTCAGCTGCTATTTATTCAGGCAACCCAGAACCACCTCCCTTCTTGACTATTCTAGTACTTTCAACAAAAACAAATAATTCCTTGTTCCATAGAATGAATTTGAAGGGATGAAATCTCTCTTAAAATTTAAGGTATCTTCAAAATTAAGTTTAGAAATAAAAACAGCTTTCCTTAAACAGCACATAAAAGGAAACTTACCTTGTAAAAACAGTAAAAATCATTGCACTTGTAGGTTCAAACCATATTAGGTAAGAACATTTGGTTCTGCTGCTTTTACAATTTGATCCTAGAGATACTGTTAAAGTAAGGCTAAACTTTGTTCCTTAACAACAAATATATGCCATCAAAAATGTTTGTATTTTAGGAAGATGACAAAAGCCTGGCATAGTATCTGTTTAACTTGTATCATTGTTGTAGAATGGATGTGGGAATTAAAAGCGCCCTCATGTGGCAGTAGTATTGGTAACTACAGTATATAGTCAAGAATGGTATGTTGTATACTGGATTATGTTGGAAATAAAAGCATACATTTAAGCTTCAGGAACCCAGTGTGGCAATTAGTTACTGCAGTTAAAATACTTTTTCAACATCTTCAAGCCTTTAAAAGTAATTTTTCAATTGCTGCAGTACAGAAAATTGATTGGGTTAACTAAAATTGTGTTTGTAGCCATCTTGATATGAGAAATATTTATCTGATTTTTCATCCCCAGGCCTTGGATGTTTTAATTAAAATATATGATTGGTGCCAAGTGGTTCATGCTGTAATTTTTAATAGTTTAAAGGTGAAACTGCTGTGCATGCCTTTGTTCAGATATATGTGCTTGATCTCCTTGCTCATTTCAAAATAATAAAATTTATAATTACCATATCTCTGTATCTTAGACTTAGTCAGTTATTAATAAATAGACTTAATCAAATTTGGTGCGCTTTTCTGCTATCTTTAGATAGCAAATGTTTTGCCACTGTAAGAACTGCATAGACATTTTTGAAAGTATGTTGGGGTCAGAAAATATCAAAAACATGCATTCGAAGTAATATAGCTAGCTGTCAGGTAAATTTTATTAAAATGTAAAATAAATATAGCACTAAAGACCAAGATTTTTTTAAAAATACTTTTATGTATAAATTGTATGTATTTTTATTTAGTAATAATTTGGTTGATTATAGTGAGGCTTATCCATCAGGTAAGTGTGGATCTCGGCAGATAGGGACATCTGCCTGACCTTTGACTAGGTTAAAAAGCATATTGACATCAAATCTTGTCAATATTTGAATGGGAGATTGTTAAGAGAATTTTAGGCTGCTGGACTGATTGAGAAGTTAAAAATGTTGCAAAAGGGTAATTGCAAACCACATGTGCATTTTTGTAAAGATAACAGAAGGTATGTTTCACCAAGGGTTCAAATCCATTTATTATATTTGTGCAGCTGCCCATCTCACATAAAAATGACTCTGGATAACTTACATTTCATTGAAAAACAGATAAAATGTTAAACAAAAACATATTAACCATAGAAATCTTTTGCAATTTTTTTAAGAACACCTTTGTCTTTTCTAAGCTTTAATATATATTCTATATATTCTGTTACGAAAAAAACATGTCCCCAAAAATTACTTGTAACTTAATTTGAAACATGCTGAACAACTTTCCCCCCATTTTTGCATTTCTGGTGGATTGAAGTGAACAAATGCAGAAGTTAGAGCTTGAATCTGCTGTTGCATTCTGCAATGCGAAATAGATGAATTAATATTTAACGGGTGTTTTTGCTGAAATGCAAAGCCATTGGAGTCAGAATGTTGAGAACACTTCAGAAAGCATATAAATAAACTTTTTAGTGGTCACATTTTTAAAACAATGGCTATTTTTTTTGCCTTCTGCATGTGTGCTCCTGCATGAAAGTATGTTACTTTGGGTAATACATCCTGTCATGATACAAGTACCAATAATCGCTTCAAGTAAAAAGTTGGTTTTTAAGTAAGTTGTGAATGGGGTTTCCTGTCAGTATGAAAGGAAGATATTTTTTCACTTTTAATCCATTCTTCCCAATTGGAGAAACGTCAGTTATTTTCCTCAGTTGTTTTCTATCTAAATCCTGTTGGGTTTTACTTAAATTGTAGGAAGGTTAGAAAATGGAAAGATATTCAAGTGAAATTGCCCTGCCATACATCTCACTCATACAGTAATACGCTTGTATAACTTTGGATCCTCATCTTAGGAAGTATTGATTTAATAATAAAAGCCTCTCCAAGCTGATGCCACTCAAAATTCTAAAATACTTTAGCTTAATTTGACCAATATCCACAGCAGTTACTAGACTTAGACTTAAAACATCTGGGGATAACATTGGAAAAAGATCAATTGTAAAAGTTCATTTTGAAAGCTTGGAATGCCTCTTGATGTATTTGAATTATACTTAATTGGAATTAAAATGTTCTTACATTGGGGAATTCCAGTTTTGTTTCAGAAAAGAGATGAATGGTTTAATTTATAAGCTGTCCGTCTCATGAAGATGACCCCTAGGTAGCATGCAATAAAAACAAAACTTTAAAACTCAGTTCTCTTTTTTCTAGATTACAGTGATTTCCTAAGAACAGACAAGTAAATTTTATGTACTAACTATATAGTATTTTGAATTCTGAAGTGTTTCTTAGAGTACAGGTCTTTAAATTTTTTCCAGAGCTCCAATATACACAAGACCAGCCCAAAAAACATTTTACCTGAAAAAAAAATGAATTTGTTGGGATACCATTGGGACTGATGTCTATTGACTGCATGGAAAAATATTAACCTTTTCAATATGTTATAATAGTTTTAGGCTTCCAAAACATTCTTATAGTCATCTTAATCCTGTTTACCTTACTGTTGTGCTTTTCTTCCTTCAACCTTGCAAAAGATAGTGATTTTCTGTAGTCCATTTTCCTTTGGCAGGCTTGAATAAACTGGGCATTGGCTTCTTTCTGATTATTGTCCAATACAGTAGGGATTGGTCATTTGGTTTACATGGTTCAATGTAAAAGTTCAAACAGGGAGGGGAAAATGTTCTTATTTTTGTTCCTATTCTAGAATATTGTTTCTCCAAACCTAGGTCCTTACAACTTCTTTTTCATTGTGAAGGTTCCTCAAAAGAATAGTAAGATGTTCTAGGTATCGTACAGTTTACAGGTCTTCCTGTAATCAAGCAAAGGTAAACATTTTCTCTTTGCATATCTTTCGTATCTTAGCCATCTGATCTTTCATAGCTGAAACTTGTCCATTGTCTCTTCCATATCTTTGTAAATAATGAACAAATCTTATTGGATAGAAGTTGGAAATACTTTAATTATCTCTGCAGCTTTTAAGTGGTGTTTCATTTGCATCTTTTAAATCCGCCAGTTTTGTCCTTTTTAAATGGATTCATTATAGCCATTCTATCTCCTTGTAACCTTGGTTAGCCCCATTAGGTCTTCATGATAATGCTTGAATATCCCTACCTTGAATGAGATCAAAAAATAACAAGTTATACAATTCCATGTTATTTTAAAATCTCATCTTTTTCTATCTATACTTCATATACCGGTGTATACAGAGATGTGTTTGATATCTGATAGGAGCTATGGCGGTGCAGTGGTTAGAGTGCAGTATTGCAGGCTACTTCTGCAGATCACCAGTTACCAGCAGTTTGGCAGTTCGGGTCTCACCAGGCTCAAGTTGAATCAGCCTTCCATCCTTCTGAGGTTGGTAAAATGAGGACCCAGATTGCTGAGAGCAATATGCTGACTCTAAACCGTAAAACACTGTGAAGTGGTATATAAGTCTAAGTATTATTGCTATATGAAAAACATGAATATGCAGTGAAGCAGATAGCTACTGCTTGGTGATGCTATTGATAGGGTTACACCGGTTGTCAAAGTTGTATTAGCTTTTGGTGCGTTTCCAAGTGCCGTTCAAGGTACTGATTGCTACTTCTGAAAGGGAGCAATCAGCTTGGGGCTTGGATATCTATAAAACCACCTTTTGTGCAGATGGCCAGAGTGGAGGAAGGGGACAGACAATAGGCATTCTTATGGGACTCTCCTGTGACAGACAAGGATGGGCTCTACTCTTGTAAAAACCTAGTTCTTTGGAATGCCTTTGGGTACCAATTGTCAAGTCACTGGTGGTGGCTTTAATTTTGATAGTGTATCATTTTCTATTTATAATTGTATAAATTTTATTATTGATGTCTGGGCTGCCCAGAGCTGTCTGGATTGAGGAGGTGGAGTAAAGTCATAAATAAAAAAATAATTCATTCATTCCACAGTTTGCATCTGGAAACGTCCTGGATGACAGGATTGTACTTCATCATCTGTTTCCTATTGTGCAGTCAATTTAATTTTGATATGGTATTCTTAGGAAATATCCTTATATATAGTCTACATTTATATTTCTTGAAACAGGTGTTTGCAATAAACAAGCAATTGTCTTCACAAAATTCTTTTACTCTATCTATTGCATTACTGTGTTTATACAGTCCAACTCTTCCTACAAGTCTATGTTTCCCCATTCCTCCTTTTGGTTTGGTGCCTCCAGATTTACTGGTAAAAATCAGCAGACATTTTTGTTGTAATTGTTTTAGCCATATCCGTACAATGTGTAATGTTCATATATGTTCACAGTATGTGGGATGTTGGACTTGATGGCCTCATAGGTCCCTTCCAACTCTAAATCTATGTGTTTGTTTCACAATAATATTGTAGTTTGCCATTGCCTTTTCTGGGTTTGATTTTGAAGCTACTCAGCTGCATTTTGTTTCCTCTTGTAAACTGCTTCCCATTTGATTTTACCTGCAAAACTGAATCTCCTGCTCCATGCAGCATTCCTTTCAGCATCACTGAAGCTACCAAACTTCCCACCATATCAGGTGGGAGAAGGTGGTAATTGTCATTGTTTTTCCTTGTGACAATGGCTGCAGCATTGTATCCTAAGTTTACCTGTTCTTTATAGGTTAGTAGCTTCTTCATAAACATACCTAGGTGAGAATGGGGTGAGGTGTGTGGAAGGCAGTCTGTTTGGTTAATGTGACACCAAAGGAAAGTATAGATAGGCTAGGAGAGGTTGATTGTAATGCAAAAGTACCCCCAAGATCAGTGCCAAATTTTTGGATGGCAGGATCAGAAGGTTGAGTGATGTGTTGGTATTCTTTGGCTTGGGGACCAGCAAAGAGTTGAGATTAGGTTAGTGGGTAGGTGTGAAATAGAGTAGGACAGACAAAGCAGTTATGGTGATGATGGACAAGTAGAATAAGGCAAGGGAATAAGACTTTACTTGGGGAAAGTGAATTTGATGTTTGGTTTTAATGACACCTTCCAGGCCCTTTCAGAGAGGCGTTTGCCAGTTTCATGAGTGGCATTCATTGTAAATCAGGGTCAGGGTGGAAGTGTAGCTATAGTCATCTGAGAAACCCTTGGGATCTTCAGAGGCCCTGCTCCTGGGTATGAAGCCTTGCTTGTCAAGCAGGGCTGTAGGAATCTAAAATGGTTGCTGCTTGTGTACCAGCTTCTCTACTGCACAGCAACCTCCTTTACTGGGGCTGATTGAGTCTGGCTGGGTTGGCAGTGGAGTTTTCCAGGCTTTGTGGGGGGACTTCAATTTGTCTTCTTTGCTCATGGACTCAGAGGCAGTTCAGGAGCAACCAGACCCAGATAATGTCTGGTCTAATAATGAAGGCCATACTTTAGACCTTGGGGCATGTTACATCAATCCTTTGTCATAGACATAGAACTTCTTATTGGCTTTGGCATTCTCTGGTCCCATGTTTCCAGAGTCTTGCCCAGTAATCTAGGGCTGGGGTCTCCAACCTTGGCAACTTTAAGACTTGTGGAATTCTGGGAGTTGGCCCACAAGTCTTAAAAGTTGCCAAGGTTGGAGACACCTGATCTGGGAAGAATTTGAACCTGTTGGTCCTGTTCAAGTTACAGGAAGCTATAAGCTTGACTATCTTTTAGATCCCTGTTCCTGCTTGATATCTTCTAGGAAATAACAGGTGAATGGGTCCGTGCAATGGTGAATGTTTCTCTGCAGGAGATAATGGTTCCCTTTGTCTTTAAAGAGATGGTGGCTGCCCCCTGCTTAAGAAACCATGACTGAACCCAATGGATCTGGACAACTGTCATCCAGTCTCCACCTTTCTGTTGAAAAGGTGGTCAGTCTGCAGCTCCTGGGGGGTCCTAAAGAAGGACATTATCTAGATCTGAGTCAGGATTTGGATCTGACCATAGATTGAGATGGCAATGATTGCACGAATTAAAGGCCATCTTGGGAATAGCGCATTCCATCTTCCGTTGATCTCTCAGTAGTTTTTAGCGTCACCGGTCTTGGTATCCCCCTGGGCTGGATTTGAGAAGTAAGAGCACAGTGTTCCATGGTTCTCTTTTCTCTGGGCCCACTTCCAGTCATTGTTAGTAACATCCTGATGATACCCAGTGGAATATCTCTTCACTTGACAGGTGTTGCTGTCAGTGGCATCCTACCAGTAGTTCGGTCCAGTTCTGTAGAACTGGTAGCTCTGAAGAGCAGCTGACATTGAACCGGTTCGCTGGGACATGGTTTTGGTCTGCTTGTTTGGCCTGCCTGCCTGGACTCTAGGCTGTCCTTTAGTGGCTGCGTTTTCCTCAGCTGCTTTGCGCGGCACAGCTGAGTGTTGCTTGTTAGCTGGAGAAGGTAAATGCTTGAGGGAGCTGGCAGCGTGCATGCATGCACTCCCCAAACTGGTTGTTATGCCGGTCATCCCACCCCTGGTTCCTGTCCATAGTTTCCCAGGAAGCTGTGGCAATTTGTCTATTCAATCCTAGCATAATTGACTGGGTTTTAGGACCCACCCCCAGTTCCAGAGTTTAAAAGCATTTAACTTTGTTTAGGTGTCTGCTTCCCCAGTCAGAACTAGTGCATAATCTGGAAGTCTTTCTGGATCACGATTCCTTGAAGAACAGGTAATAGTCATGCCTAGGTGCACATATTGTCTTGTACACCAACTACATCAACACCTGGACTGGAAGACTTTGCTCACAGTGATTCATGCTTTAGTTCCCTATTGGATTCCTGTATTGCATCCTGCGTGGGATTGTTGTGAAGAGCATGTTGAAGTTGCAGCTGGTCCTGAATTCAGTAATAAGGGCAGTTTCTTGTTCTTTCCATATAACACCACTACTCCATTAGCCTCCACATCCAAAGTGGTAAAAGAGGAGATAAGAAGAAAGACTCCACAACCTATACTGGCTCCTAGTCTCTCTTTGTGTAATATACAGTACTTTTTTCTGTTAGACAAGCTGGCTGGCCTAGAAACTGGACCTTATAGTTGAATCAGGAATCTTACAGTGCTGAGGTCAGCAGGCCACTTTAGGAGACAAAAGTACATGGCATTCCCAGCTCTGCCATCCAATATTTTGCTGCTATTCCTGTCCATGGTATGTATTGCTGAAGTCCACTGCTTCACCCTTGGTTCATGTGGGACTGGCTTCAGCTCCTGCAGAGAGGAATAATGCTGATAGGGACTTTGATGTGGATTCTGACCATATGTCTCTTGGATCATTCACTTATCAAAGCTTCGACAGAAACTTGGTGATACCAGTTTCTTTTACCAACACGGCTCCAGTCTCCACCCATGTTTTGGAACGGCCTTCCCTAGCCTGGCTTACCTCCAGGCATGTTGGCTTACAACAAAGAATGTTCCTAGTCAGCCAATACTTCTGTTAACAGCCAAGCTGGGAATGACTGAAATTGGATTTGATTGGACTCAAAATAAATGTTTGCGCCATTGGGATAATTGAACAGATGCCTTTAATATACATGTTCTAACTAGCACCAACTTAGCTGGAAGCAGCATTCAAAACTAATGGTTAGAGTAACTGTCCCTTTTAATCAAATTGTGTGTCTTCACAATACAAAGAAGTCTAAGCTTATGCAGCAGGTAGTTGCCTCAATGTCTGGGGAGATTCTCAGTCATCCAGGTCATGATTGTCCCAAAGGTGCTTTTTCAAGAGGCAACTGGACTTCCTGGTTTTTCTTTGAAGACATTTTGCTTCACATGCAAGAAACTTCTGAAGAAGTGAAACCTCTTCAAAGGAAAACCAGAAAGTCCACTTGCCTCTTGAAAAAGCACCTTTGGGACACGAGTTGCCTCGTTGTTGGTTCAGCTGTGTGCCCTTTCAAGATCTGGGCAGGCCACAAACAGTCCCTAAGTTTCTCACCTTCTCAAGATAACGGCCCCACCACAAGCGCGACCTTCCTTCTCCCCTTTTGCGACCCCAGAGAGATTCCAGAGACGAAGGGCCCGGTCTCCCATTCCTCCGGCTCAGGATTTGGACCCAGAGGGAGACCCCGGCCCGCGTTTGGCGCGCTCCCTTTACCAGGAGGCACGAAACGAGCTGGAAAGGGGCGGGTGGCGCCGCGTCCTCGCCGCCTCTTCCCGAGAGCTTCCTCCCCGGGCGGGTGGGGGGAACGGACCGTCGGCCTGCAACCTCCAGGGGGCGCCGGGCCGGTCGGAGTCCGCGGCTCTCGGCGGCGGCGCTGCTCCTGTTTGGTTCGTGCCCGCGCAGCTGCGTGGGAAAGAGGAAAAAACAGGCGAGGCGGGTCTCCCGGGGAGAGGCGGCTCTCTTGCCGCAGAGAAGTGGCCTTGCCCTGCGAGACCGGCGCCCTTCTCCCGGTCCCGCTTTTGTGCTTTTTCGCAGCCTTTCGGCTTTCCCACCCAGCATCCTCGGGAAGGAGCAGGAGGAGGTCAGTAAAAAAAGGGGGGGGAAAAAAAGGGGGGGGCGGAATAAATAAAACCAAACGGAGAGGGGGCGCATCTGGAGGAGGGGGAAAACTGGGACGCTGCAAAGCCTCCCGGTCTTGGCGGAGGAGGGCGAGCGAGTTGCCCGGCCAAAGGCCCATCTGTTCCGAGGAGACGATGCCCGGGCGCCTTCAACGCGCGTTTTTGCAGTCGGGGTGGTTCGCGCGTCCTCGTGCTTTCCCTAAAACCATGAATGATTCCACCGGGGCGGGTCCGCGCGGAAGATGCGAGCCGCTTGGAGTGGAGCGGTGGGGGGGGGCTGAAGCGAGGCGAGCGAGGACGGGTGTGTCGCGGGGGGGGGCTTCTGCTTCTCGTCTCCGAGGCGAGACCAACTTCTGCTTCAGGATTCCGCCTCGGGAGAAGTCAAGAGGCGCGGTTGGGGGGGCGCAGAAGAGTGCCGTTGCCCCTTCCTTCGCAGCTCCCGTCCAGTGGGGAATGCACGATGCTGGGTTCCAGCAGGGCTTACTTCGGAATAACCCCGAATAGGATAAGATTGTCTGCTTGCCGCCTTTGGGGCGTTGGGACTTTCGCTCGTCTGTTGCAAAGTCTTGCCAGAAGGTCTCCTACCCTCAGCTCCACCCTTGCCACGCTCAATAAACGGGGGCGCGGGGGGGGGGGGCAGCTAAGCGCCCTCCTGATACCTTTCCCCTTTTTTCAGAAAGAGGCGGTTTTTTTGCTCAGACCAGTACAAGTTTATTCTGGATGGGGGCTGTTTGCTTGGGACTCTTGAAAACAGCCTGTGGAGAAGGTGGCTCTGCCTGGCTTTCTGGGACTTTAACCAGGGGTCTCCCCACCTTGGCAACCTTAAACCTGGAGGACTTCAACTCCCAGAATTCCCCAGCCAGCTTTGGGAGTTGGTCCTCCAGGCTTAAAGTTGCCAAGGTGGGAGATTCCTGACTTAAACCATCAGCCTGCTTCATACGTTGTCTAAGCCACTGTGTGATTTAGGCTTAGCTTGTTTGTGTACAATCCAGCCTCAATGACTTTTGAAATCTCTCTGGAAGCAGACTGGGCTTCTCAACTATGGGGAATCTGTGGAGAAAAAAATGATCTCTTTCTTGGCCTTTCTCACTTGGTAACCTTTTGATGTGGGCAAAAAGTGGTGGGTTGACAACGATTCCATCCTTTGTAGGCTGGACGTTCTGGCAGCTTGTAATCCAATATATTGGGAAGGCTTGGAAAAAGCTGGTTAAGCTGGAGACAAAGAAAAAAAACAAACTACAACTGGGAAAATTTCAGCGGCTTTTTAAATGCTGCTTGAATCCCAAACCATGTATATTAAAATCAGAAGGAGAGGGGCAGGTGCTTTTGAGTTTATGCACAAATTCTTGAATTGTTTCTAAGGAAAAATCCAAGCACACCCCCCCCCCCTTTCCACCATGTAGAGTTATGTAATTGGGTGGTGCTCTTCAGAGCAAGTCTGCCTGTTTTGAAAAAGGTGCTACTGTCTTAGTGGTGATATTTTTTTAAAAAAATCATCGAATGGCGCTCAAATCTGCCTGTTGCCATATAAACTTGGGTGGCTGTGGAGATTATGAAAGAAGATCAAGAAAGCTGCAGCTGATGTTTCTCCTCCACATTCTGCTTATACTACCAATAAATAATAATATACTTTGAACACCTTCAAAGAACAGCATTCGCCTATCCCAGAGGAGCTTGGGAAGAACCCCACATAGGTGGGTAAAAATGCCAAATCTAGTCTAGACATTTGACTGATTGGGTGACCAAACATAATAACAGCAATAATACCCTTCCCCCCCATTCTAATAGAAGTGGCACAGGGATGATTATAATTCAAAAAGCAGAAAGCTGTTCCATTGTCAGTGACATGGTAGAGCATGAGACTGGGAGAATGTGCTGACTTTGGTTCTGGGTGTGCTTGCTTTTTAATTCAGTTAAAGGGATCACCCCATTTTTTGCTCCAGTGGTTCAGTTTTATAACACAGACTTTTCTGTTCCACGGTTTCTGGGATTTAAGTCTACTGCCTAAGCCACCTCCTCAGGTAAGCTAGGACTGCAGCTTTCCAAATTGCCAGTGGAGCTTTAGAGAAAGGTGGATGAGGCCAACAGGAGATATTAAATTGGCCCAGAGAAAAACAAAAGTTGAGGATGGAAGCAGTGGGAGTCAAAATTCAACTCATCTGGGAAAGACCCTTGTTGGTTGGGAAAGTACAGCATGCAAGAAACCAAAAGTAAGCTTTAATGTTATTCATTTTATCATTTATTTTTGATCCTTCATTATTTTTACAAATAACTCAAAACAGTGAACATACCTAATCTTCCTTCCCCCTCCCATTTTCCAAAACAACAACCCTGTGAGGTGGGTTGGGCTGAGAGGGACTCACCCAAAGTTCCCCTGCCAGATTTTATGCCTAAAGCTGGAGTAGAACCTAGTTATTATACTGCATTGATGACAAGGTGCTAGAGAATCCCAAGGAATTTCAGGAAAGAAACCCAAGATTGGTTTCCTAACAAATTATTAGTGATACAGAATAATCTTCTGTGGGTAGAATATAACATGACATCATAAAAAATATGATGTAGATTTAAAAAAAAATCTTAGAAAAATCACTGCACATTTCAAAGCATTGAACTAACACTTTCTTCTTAATACGCTAGTTCTCCATCTGTAGGACAGAATGTAGTGTGTTTTCTTCTTTATATACTAGTCCTCCATGTGTAGAACAGAATGTAGCATGCTCAAACCATGTTCAAGGGTTGGAGAAAGTTTGTACAGATTGTACCACTGATTCTCAACTCCTTGCATTTTGCCTTCCACCTGTCACTATGATCAAAGAACCTGGATCTTGGTAGAAATCTGAGAAACTGGTACTTCCATGGGATTAGCCAGCCCCACCTGTGCAGGTAGAAGGGGCATGCTGCAGTGCATGCCCAGTCAGCCAAGGAATCTCAGTTGATGGATCCAGAAGAGCCTTTTCTATCATGGCTCCTGCTCTCTGCAGTAGATCTGACCCATTTCAGGTCAGATCTATTCCCATCCTTTTGGCTTTCCGAAAGGCCTTGGTCATGGCTATGCCAACTAGTCTGTCACCCCAATGGGGTGTGGCACATTGGCACCTGCACCCTGCGTGCACTTTGTTCCCCCCTCCATTCTCCTTAGTTTTATTTTTACTGACTTTTTAAATTTAAGACCTTTAGTTATTGTTTGAATGTTTTATGCTGCATTCTATGCAATATCTGCAAGCTGCCTAGATATGCCTTTGCTGGGATACAAGTTTGACAGACAAACAAACGAATGAATGAAAGTTAGTTCATTTTCCTCCAAATATACATACATGTTTAAGCATCCTGTTGTTATGTTATCCTTTACAGCAAGCTTTCAAGAGTTGATTCGAATTTCAGTTCTTTACCTTGTGGCTCACTTGAACTGTTTCTGAGTCTTTCAGTGAGATGCGTGCTGTTAATTAACAACCACTGGTGTACATAACAAGGTTGGTGTTTTCCAGATGAGCTTTACCAGAACCTTCAGTGTCCTTGGTCTTTTTGAATATTCTGTTTGGAGCATGTAAGATTTGACCCCAAGCCAGCTGCCATTCACCGCTTCATGGGGCTGCATGCCGGTCTGAGCCAATCTGGCTTTGACTATTTTACCTGATTATTTCAATTCACACCTACAGTGATTGGCTTTAAAGATCTTTGCTGTTTCTTTTCTTGTGTTTCCTTTTTCTTGGGAAGTGCCCAAGATCTTTGAGAGTCGGGCTAAGTTCAAATTAAAACAAACAAATAAGTTAATGTGATTAGGATCATGGGAACGAATCAAGGCTTGTGCAGACATGTGTGGCTATATTGTGGCAAGCTTTTAGCTCCCTGCAGCCTTGTTTAGAATGGAACGTTATGAATCAACTCTCTTTTATTTTTTTTCCCCTAACCTCTTCTAGCTAGTGTCTTTTGTTACAGCTGTTTTGTTAGGAGGTTGTCAATTGAGCAAATACAGGCAGGCAAGGAGGAAAATCTGTGGCGTGCAGGGTTTTCACATTTCACAAGATATTGAAGTCCCTGTTTTATACCGAGAGGTTGTCACCTTTAGAGCCCTTCGTGGCTTGGGCGTGGATTACCTGAAGGTCCATCTTCTTGTCATTTCTACCTGACCAGTTTGGTCAGGCAGGTTGGGCCTGCTGTGGGTCCCATCAGCTGAGGAATGTTGGCTGGCAGGATCTAGGAGAGGTGCTTTCTCAGACCTATTTCTGCCCTCAGGGAACTTTCTTCCTTCAGATATTAGCATAATGACCCTTAGCCTGCTCACCTTTTGCAACATCATGGAGCCTTCTGTCAGGTTTCCAAGGGATGAAATCCATTTAAAAAGAGAAGAACGAAGTCCATCTTCCAAGACAATTTCTTTTATTTAGGAAAGCATCAAATTGGCAAAGTCCATGGTAATTCCAGATGTGACACAACTCAAAATTACCCCACAATATTAGAAGTTAGAAACAACCCCCAAAACTCACATTCTCCAATAAAAGTAATTCAACGTTGCTTGATGTCATAAATCTCCACCTCAAGGGACCTAAGTATAACAGCTTGTTTTCCCACGGGGAAGAAGAATCACTTCTAAACAACTCTCTCTATCTCCATTCCTCCCCCCTTAGGAATGTGGCAAGCCCGAAACCCTTCCCCCATAACTGCCAAAGAGAAAGTAAGAAAAAGAATATATACTAAGCCTAACTAAAATGGCTACCCATAGGTCAATTTTGGGCTTGACAGGCTGCCCTCCCTCATTTGTAAAGAAACCCCTGCAATGACATAAAATACGCAATTGACCCATAGGTCAATTTCGGGCTTGACAACTTCTTTGTGTGTCCAGGCCTGGGGCTCCTTTTCCTGGCTCTATGACCATCCATAGTAACAGTTTTACTTGGTGCTGAGTATATTTGTTTGTTATTGTTTTAATTGCTTTTATGTTTTACCACTTGAAGTCACTTGCTAAGATGCTGACTGTAGATCAAGAAAGATCCCAAGTAGAAAGGAACAAATAGCAGATGATGGGAGAGACCAAGCCCCATGTATCAGCATTGATGGCCCTGGCACCTTCTGGATGCATGAGGACCACACTTCTGAGTCAACCCTGGTTATGTTCATAGGACAGGCCTGGCCCCTGATTTTCAGTTTTCATGTAAAAATGGGGTCATATAGTCGTCAAAGCTGCCTGATTTGCTTGGCACACAAAGCTACAAGAAGCCGAACATTTGTTGTACTGTTAATATTGCCCTCCAGTTATTGAAACCAGCTTATCAGATCCAGTCGGAAAGGACGGGAGGTAACACTAATAAAGTTTTAGCACGAAGGGCCATTGTGTCTGCTGAGCCCTTCTCAACCTGGTTAAAGTCTGACCTGCATGAGCATAACTGATGCTGATCGGCTTTGACCAGTTTTTTCCAGTGTACCAAGAAAGAAGGAAGGTGAATTTCTGAAGAATCCGAGGGAGGAATTATGCAAAATACATTCCATGTCTTTTTCTGAGCGTTTGAAGAAAAGAATGAGAACATTTTATGATAACCAGAAGGCACCATTAACTGTGCAGAAAACATTCAACTGCACATTCACTGATTTTCAGTGCGTAGTTTTTCTTGCTGGGGAAAAAAACCAAAACAAAATAAATTTGTTAGGACATGTTTAAACCCATCCAGAAAACTGAGTTCCTGACTCTCAAATAACCTCCTTGCAATACCAGATCCAGCCAGGAGCTCTCCAAGAAACTAGATAAAAAAGAAATGAAATAAAAGGACACACACACATCCGAACCACTCGATAGTGAGATGGGTTGCACATAAATAAAACAAAATAAAATAAAGCGCAGCCCCAGTCCACCAAAGACCCCAATCTTAGCTATGGATTTTAATCACCAAACACACAAGTGAATTTCCCTTGGCTGTGCTTGCTGGATTCAGAGTAGACTTTGGGGTTATTTTTCCTTTTAATGTGTTGCAAGACCATCTCTGTTATTTTATGAAGCGCTCAGTCAGATGTAGGATTGGCTTGAGCACTGAATTAGCCATCTCTGGCAGGAGATGAAAAGCTGCCTTTGAAACTGTAAAGCAGGGGCGACATTTCCAGGGAGACTAAGGCTGAGTTTTGTATTGTTCAAAGGGAAATCAAAACCAGGGATTTTTTTTTAAATAAAAAAAAAATACTCTAATTATTTCACTGGAAAAATATTCTATTTTTTTGGCAAAAATGCAACTTCCTTTAGAGGTCTTTCATGTAGCCAATTTTATATTCGGAAAACTTAAGATATCCTGTCCTGTGTGTTGGCTATTAAATCATCATAAAGTTTGCTGGTGTGGATTTGGAAAAATAGAAACCCAAAGTATATTTCATGATTTTTCAACAACACCTACTGAGGTACAGATATCTTATTTCCAATTATGCAGGTTCCATTTTCAGCTGCCATAGAAATAAACGCCTCCAAACCAGTGGTGGGATTCAAATTTTTTTTGCTACTTGTTCTGTGGGAGTGGCTTGGTGGGCCTGGCAGGGGAAGGATACTGTAAAATCTCCATTTCCTCCCCACCCCACTAACCTGCTTTCCGGCTCCGTTCTCCTGTGCAGGGCAACCAAAGGAGACCCAGCCAATCAGCTGGGACTCAGTGGGAGGCAGACAATAGGTGAGGGCAGGCCAGTCGGAAGTGGCGTTTGCTGGATCTCTGAACGACTCAAAATTTCTGCTACTGGTTCTCCAGAACTGGTCAGAACCTGCTGAATGTCACCTCTGCTCCAAATGGAATCTGTAGACCTCACCAGAGTTGGGATTCAGCAGGTTCTGACCAGTTCTGGAGAACCAGTAGCAGAAATTTGAGTCGTTCAGAAAACCGGCAAACGCCACCTCCGACTGGCCCCGCCCCCACCTATTCTCTGCTTCCCACTGAGTCTCAGCTGATTGGCTGGGTCTCCTTTGGTTGCCCTGCACAGGAGAATGGAGCTGGAAAGCAGGATAGTGGGGTGGGGAGGGAATGGGATTTTGCAGTAACCTTCCCCTGCCACGTCCACCAAGCTATGCCCACAGATCCGGTAGTAAAAATGTTGAAATCCCATCACTGGACCTCACTACCTTTTGTATAGTAGGGAACTTGCAAAATACTGCCTTGGACCTTTCCATGAATTACGTCGTATTCCTGGTATGCTCATAAACCTTTATCCCACACTCTGTTGCTGTGTAGGATTCTATACAGAAGGCGATCTTCTGCTTGAGCACCACCACTTTTAATATAAAACCTGAGTGTAATTTCTATTTACATAACCCTTATTGGGTGATGTTTGAGAACAGAGAAGAAAAAGTTTTAAAATGAATAAAATGTATTCAGAGATTTTTGTTCGCCATTGACAATTTGTTCCCTTCCTAATTTCTAAGTACCTCTCATCTCTACTGAATTCGAAAACGAGACTAGCGAAGAGGGGTAGGAGATGACCAGGCTGAGCCTGAGCGAGGGGTCAAACACGTCATCAGTCTTGAGTCCCTTCACTCCCACAAGAGATCTAAGTCCAGCCCTCCTTGAATTCCTGTGACTTTATCTAGCGCCAATTTGCTTGGACTGTTAGTAGTTCAGATTCTTGTAGAGAGCTTAAACTTGCAATAAATCTTTTATTGCCCATTTGAACTGCCTGGATCCCTTGATTTCCCTGGCCTTTAACAAGAGAGATTCATACACCTGGGCCCATCCAGATGGATTTTGTGGTTGGGTTTTCCTTTGTTTTATAAAAGAGGGGTTTTATAGCTCTCTGGTTGCCATTTTTTGAGTTATCTTAAAAAATTGTTCAGTGATGATCAGATGTTCGATGATAATAGAGGGATAGAATCAAGATCACATGAAGTGTTAGTATCACATTATAATCACTTGGTAAGACCATATTTGGAATACTGTATCCAGTTTTGGTCACCATCATATAAAAAAAATGTTGAGACTCTGTAAAGAGGGCAGAGAACAGCAGCAAAGATGATTAGGGGGCTGGAATTAAAACATATGATGATCAGTTGCAGGAACTGGATATGTCTAGTTCTGTGATGGCAAGCCTTTGGCACACGTGCCACAGATGACACGCAAAGCTATTAGTGCCGGCATGTGAGCCGCAGGCAAACTCAACTCACTGCGCATGCGTGCGCCTCACAGCTGGTTTTCGGCTGGTTTGAGGTCTTTTCGGCCTCCCAGAGGCTTCAGAAAAGTCTCTGCAGGCTTCGCAGGCCAAATAATAGGCCCGTTTTGTCACTTCCTGGAAACACCAGAAGTGACGAAACAGGCTTATTATTCAACCTGCAGAGGCTTTTTTCAAGCCTCTGGGAGGCTGAAAAAGGCCTTACAACGGCTGAAAATCAGCTGTGAGTTGCAGTGCAGGTCAGGGAGCAGCTTGGAGGGGGGTTACACACACATGCACAGGGGGCGTACGCATTGACTTCTGGGTGCTGGCATGCGAGTGCACACAATTTTTGGCACAGGAGCCCCAAAAGGCGAGCCATCACTGGTCTAGTTTAATGAAAAGAAGGACAAGGGGTGTCATGATAGCAATATTCCAATATCTAAGGGGTCGCGATAAAGAAGAGGGTGTCGACTTATTCTACAAAGGACCTGAAGGAAGAACAAAAAAGCAATGGATGGAAACTAATCAAGGAAAGCGCCAATCTAGAACTACGGAGAAATTTCCTGACAGTGAGAACAATTAATCAGTGGAAGGACTTGCCTTTGGAAGTTGTGGGTGCTCCATCAGTGGAGGCTTTTAAGAAGAGATTGGGCAGCCATTTGTCTGAAATGGTAGAGTGTCTCCTGCTTGAACAAGGGGTTGGACTAGAAGACCTCCAAGGTCCCTTCTAACTCTGTTATTCTGTTCATGTACCTTCTTTCCCTGTGTTAACCCTAGAGGCTGCCATTCACACAGCATGTTAAACTTGGATAGTTTTAATCATGGCTTCTTTTTAATTGCTTTACAGTGTTCCATCAATCCAGCCTGTTTGGTTGGAGATCCCATGCTGTGTGTAAAGCAGTTCCCCTAAATACAGGTAGCCTTCAACTTACAGCTATTCACTTAGTAACCATTTGAATTTACAAAGGTGTTGAAAAAACTGACATGGTCATTTTTTGCACTTTTCCCTCCATTGCAGCATCCCTTCGTCACATGGTCGAAATCTGAATGCTTGGCAATTGGCCTGTATTTACGTCGGTTGCAGGTCATGTGATTCCCCTTTTGCGACCTTTTGATAAGCAAGGTCCATGGGGAAGCCTGATTCACACAACTGCATTATTCACTTAACACTGCAGTGGTTTCACTTAACAGCTATGGCAAGACAGATCACAAAATGGGGCAAAATTCATTTTAAAGCTGCCTTGCTTAGTAACTGAAATATTGGGCTCAGTTGTCGTCATATATCAAGGACTACCTCAGTGGTGGGATTCAATTTTTTTTACTACTGGTTCTGTGGGCATGGCTTGGTGGGCATGGCAGGGGAAGGATACTGCAAAATCTCCATTCCCTCCCCATCCCACTAACCTGCTTTCCAGCTCTGTTCTCCTGTACAGGGCAACAAAAGAAGACCTAGCCAATCAGCTGGGACTCAGGAGGCGGGGAATAGATGGGGGTGGGGCCAGTCAGAGATGATATTCCGAACTACTCAAAATTTCTGCTACCGGTTCTCCAGAACTGGTCAGATCCTGCTGAATACCACCTCTGCACCCCACTAACCTGCTTTCCAGCTCCATTCTCCTGTGCAGGGCAACCAAAGAAGACCCAGCCGATCAGCTGACGGGCCAGTCAGAGGTGGGATTTGCCAGTTCTTCGAACGACTCAACATTTCTGCTACTGGTTCTCCAGAACTGGTCAGAAGCTGCTGAAGACCACCTCTGGACTACCTGTAGCTAGTTTGGGTGTGCTTCGTGAAGACAGCCAGCATGTCCTACTTCTCCTGTGCTTCACCAAGCCTGGGACTAATCTTTGGGTCTTGGAATCCAGAAACGGACATCTTGCTTCCCACATTCTCTGTTGTGGCTCTGTTGTTTGGGTTTTGTTAGTGTGTGTTAGGTGGAGAGATTCCTCCCGCACCCATCCCATGCGCTTTCACCCTCCTTATCATACTTATCCAGCACTTAGAACCTCCCTTTCAACACACATTGTAGCCTGATAATGTTTGGGAAGGCCCATGTTAGCTACAAGATGGCACATCAAATATGCAAGTTGGTAGAAGCTTTACTGGATATCAGACAACCTTGGCCTAGTTGTCAGTGCATTTGTGGGCTCATATTTGCCATTAAGCTGCAATTCACACATATGTTCTTAAAAATGTAAAAAATAAACAAACCCTACCTTCCTATCCCTTTTGACCAACTCAATTGTTTGTCTAGCCCACTTTATCTTGTCCCAAGCACATTTTCCTGATTTGTATTTGTACACTGTTGCTCTTATTAGTTTATTTAGAGAAGAAAAGCAGATACAGACAAAGGCATCTGCAAGAAAGGAAAGGAAAAAGTTGGTGTCCTTCAGTCCTTCTGCTAGTAGACCAGAGCAGAAAAAACAACACACACACACACACACACACACACACACACACGCACACCAGGAAGGCTAAAACTACTTTTATTGAGATTGGCTGTAATAATAGAATTTTGCAAGTCTGATTACGCTGGAGCTTTTACTTCAGTGAATTAGGGATTTGTTCTGCCTGGGCTTCTGCAAGATGTTATTTCCTTGTGGACTTAAAATATGCTTCAGAACTTTGTGCCAGGAAACTGCTCCTGCATATATCTCCATCTAGGTCATATTCTGCCCTCTTTACACCTTGCAATCTAAGCTCTGCCCCCTGTGCACAATGGACATTAAAAAGCAACAAGGTCACAATTTGCATCTTGACTTTCTTTGCTTGTCTCTTACAGATATGCTTGCATAGAACTCAGACTGAAAGCTAATACTTCCTACACACCTCATAAAACAAATGAGCCCTATCTCACGGGAATAAATCAAGATGTCCTTTGAAAATCTTAGGGCCTTTTATGGCAGTTACCGCTGCACCAAATATGGTGAAGTCTCCTAGATATTTCTGCAGACCAAAAGAAAATACTCCTCTCTTTCTGGCCATCCAAAGTGGGTAGTTAGCAAGAGTATTATTCATAAAGGTAACACCATGATCTGAGGAAGTCTCTTGATCATCCTCTCCAGAATTATGGAAGGTTGAATGAGAATGCTTTCTTGTAGCACTTTGGCTTATATACTGCTTCACTGAGTCCTCATTTTACCCACCTAGGAAGGACCGAAGGCTGAGTCAACTGTGAGCCTGGTGACATTCGAACTGCCAAATTGTAGGCAGATGGCAGTCAGCAGAAGTAGCCTGCAGTACTGCATTTGACCACTGCGCCACCACAGCTCTTAAGGGAGATGAAATCTACGTTCTTAAAATAGATGAGCATTATTATTGTTGTTGTTGTTGTTTTATTTATAGAAGTAAAACAGATAAAATCAAGGGCCTCTGCAAGAATGGAATGAAAAAAAGATGGAGACGTGAAATTGGATTATTCCTACTCACCTCCCGTTGTATGGAAGCTGCCATTACAGTTGTGAAGAACTTGACTCCCGTATTTTTGCTCTAAAGTGACCCTCTTGAGGCTCCGAGTGAGGTGAAGCATAACTGTGTGATGAACACGGCTTGTGCCTTTACCCTTCCTTACCAGATCGTCACGTGGTCAGCCCGGGCAGCCTTTCCTCCCCCAAGTGTGCCTTTCCAGATGTGTCTGACTGTCAAGTCCATCACCTGGTGGGAGTTGGGAGTCCAACACATCTAGAGGACATCTGATTGGGGAGAAGCAATGCAGAGAAGGCGATCCTTATTCGCCTGATGCCATCATCACAGTCACCCATCTGATTCTTGGAGTAAATCTCAGTCGGTTTTTAGTATCTGGCAGATTGTAAAATGTAATCCTGACCCAGCTCCTTCCCATCCAGAAAGTGCAGCCTGAACGAAAAAGACATTTGAGGAAGTAACCAATCTGCTTCTTGTATTGTGCAAGAGGACAAAGCTGCCAGAATAAATATGATGCCTGGCAATCATTTTCAAACTGGGGAATTTGTTTTTCTTTTAATCTACCCGAGGTTTAGACAGACTTCCTGAACAGCAGTTAAAGAAAAGAGCCCTAGAACTAATTATTCTACCCAGCCATGCTGCTCCTGAGTGGCGCACCGGGCACATCGCATTCTCTGCCTGTCAAACGGCCCACAGCAACACGCTCATGATGCTGAGGAGCTTATCTGGTCTCACGGCTGCCTGGTGAAAGACTCATCACGTGCATTGGAGCTGATGCCTCCCTTAGACAGTTAGCCCTGCACATTTGTCTTGTGGCTAGGAGAGGAAAACAAGCCTAGAGAAAGAGAGAAAACCCAGCTGTTAGGTGGTGCAGATGTGCTGCAGCAGGCAGTCTTTTAAGAAGGATGAGCTCTTCCCCCTCTCTCTCTCTTTCTCTCCCCTGTGGACACACAAATGCAGCCCCTGAGCTGAGCCCCTCTCACTTCTTCGGTAATTGTCTCCATCTCCATAAAGTTAGGAACCCTTTGTTTTTTGAGGTCTGACCTTGATTTCAAACACATGCTTCTTTAGGCAAGACACACATTGATCTCCATTCCTCTCAACTGTTGTACAACAGGGATTTCAAACCCAACTTCATTGAGGGCCACATCAGGGTTGTGTTTGACCTTGGGAGGAGTGAAGGGGCATGGGCAGAGGGCGAGGCCAGCTTGATATCACTCATGTTGGGGGTGCCTATGATGGCCCAAGCGCTCTGCCAGTGAAAATGGGCTCCCGAGCTCTGTTTTTGCCTGCAATAGCCTCCTGCAACCCTCTGCCAGCGAAAACGGAGGTCGGGAGGACCCTCCTGAGCTCTATTTTGGCTGGCAGAGGCTTCGTAGGCTGGTCCTTCACTTTTTCCAGGGCAGACCCATGGGCCAGCTCTATGCACCCCGCGGACTGGAGTTTGACACTCCTGTTGTATAGTATCCTAAGCACTATTTTATCATTTATGCTCCAGGAAGGTTGTAAGTAATTTTGTACAGGTATTCCTCCACTTAACAACAGTTCACTTAGTGTCCATTCAAAGTTACAACGGCACTAAAAAAAGGAGGGATTTCTCAACATTATTCACGGTTACGACTATTGTAACATCCCCATGATCATGCGATCAAAATTCAGATGCTTGGTTCATACTTGTGAATGTGGCTTAATCCCAAGTAAGTTCACATGATTACCTGTAGCATCTTTTTGACAAGCAGAATCATTGGAAAAACCAGATTCACTTAACCACCAGGTTACTAACTTACCAGTCACAGTGATTCATTTAACAACTGTGGCAAGAAAGGTTGTAAAATGGAGCAAAACTCACTTAACAAATGCCTCACTCAACAACAGAAATGTTGGGCTCAACTCTGCTTCGTACATCGAGGACTACCTATATTGGGTGCACGTCCACCCACCTGATTTACTCATTCCTTACTTATGTGTCCGAGTTAGATCGGTGTTCCCCAACCTTCTGGGCACCAGGGGCCATTCCGTGGACCCCTGGATTAAATTGTTCTGAAGTTATGCAATTTGACAACTTATAAAATTTACAGTTACAATTAATTCTTCTTGGACTATATAAAAAACAGATGAGACAAGGGGTCTGGATGAGAGTGTTTTGTCAAATCTGAATCAAGATAAGAATGGTTTGCAATCAATTAGGTTCAGTCTACTGATGTTTGCTGCCTGGCCTGCTGCTCCACTAAGCCTCCAATTTCTGACTTTTCAAGTCTTGCTTTCAAATGCTCCTGGTTGTTTGGGATAAAACCGAAAGCCGTACACCATGTAACACCGTTCCATGTTACTATCTTGAACTTTGCTCTTTTTTTGCATTCCTGTTTTGGTTGTATCCAAGCAGTGTAGTAGAGGGTGTGTTTATTTAAAAGCAAGTCCTGCTGTGTTCAGCTAAGCTTAATTTCCAGATGAAGAGGCACCAGGCTGTCGCAGTCTTAAGTTCCTGCCGAATTGTGTTTATGTATTGGGAGGGGGGTGTTGATGCACACATCTGCTTCCTCCCAATGGCCTGCTGGCCCACTGACTTCCGTTATCCTAGAATGCTGATCAAGATCAATCCCGCTGGCTTTGCTTTGTTCTCCCTCTGAATGTCTTTCTTGCCTCCCTCTTCAAGGTCTCTACCTTTCCTGTCATGGCAACGATTGTATCCGAAAAACTCAGCCATCTCTTCATCAACCTCCAGCACTTGTGCAAAATCCCTCAACTTCTGTCCAAGGCCTTGCCTGCTCCATCCTGCACAGTGGCAGCCTCAGAAGTGCCTCAGCTTTTCCGGAAACCCTACATCCACGCCGGTTACCGACCCCTCCACCGGAGCTGGACCTTCTACTTCCTGTCCCTCTTCCAGCAGCACAACGAAGCGCTCAATGTCTGGACGCATCTGCTGGCGGCTTTCATGCTGCTGGGGCGGTTCTGGCAACTATCCCAGATAGTCGATTTTGTGGGCGACCTGCACGCACAGCCCTTCTGCATCGTGGCTGTGTCTTCCATCATCTACTCCACCTTCAGCACCTTGGCTCATCTCTTGCAAGCCAAGTCTGAGTTCTGCCACTACACTTTCTTCTTCTTGGACTATGTAGGAGTGGCCACCTACCAGTACAGTAGCGCTTTGGTGCATTACTACTACGCCATTGTTCCAGAATGGCACGCCTGGATCTCCAGTTTCTACATTCTGGGCGCAGTGGGGTTGGCTTGGTTGTCCTGTGCTGGTTCCTGCTATGCCAAATACCGATGCCCTCACCTCTCCCCTCTGCAGGGCAGGCTCTGCCAGGAAATGCCCTCCGCAGTAGCCTATGCTTTAGACATCAGCCCTGTGCTCCATCGTATCTACACCTCCACCATCTCCGGAAAAAACGACTTGGCTGCTACCTACCATAAGTGCCACGTTTTGTGCTTCCTGGTTGCAGCCTTTTTTTTCGCCTACCCTTACCCCGAGAAGTGGTTTCCCGGGAAGTGTCACTTTGTTGGACAGGGCCACCAGCTCTTCCACATGTTCCTCATACTTTGTACCTTCATCCAATTAGAGGCAGTGCTTATTGATTACCGGACTAGGCGGCACATTTATGCTGATCTGCATGGCGACCTCGCTCCCTTCTTTTCCATCATGTGCCTTGTGCTGATGGCTTGCTGTAGTCTCACAGCCCTCTGCATGTTGGTCAAGGTCAAACACAAAATCTGGCCAAAGCGGGACTGAGCTAAGGGGACACCAGCTGCTGGGGATTTACCGCCAGCTTCTTCTTTAGGTCCTCTTGCTCTGGGAATGTCTCCTGCTGTCATTTAGGAAACTGAATAGGATAGCTGGCTAATGCTGGGGTCTTCCCCTCTTGCATTGGAGATGTTGCTTGTGGATTGCTCTGCCCAGGCAACTGAGATGATAAATTGGAGGTTACATCAGAAAGGAAGTGACCAAACTCTTTGGTGGAAAAGGACTTCGTGTTTTGTTTCCTGGAGGGCGGTACTGTAACCCTGCTGTCTCCGATTGAAGGGAGAACATGTTGGTATACCTTTTAGAAGCTACATCGATCTTTCTTGCATCTTTCTGAATCAGACCTGGCAGCCTTCGAGCTTTTAGGAATCTACTTGGTTGTTATAAGAGTTCCCAGATCCACAAATGGGACCCTGGGCCAGAGGGATCAGTTTAGGCCCCTTCCTGAGGCCTAGAACTGGTTCTGAATATCAGAACTAGACGGAGCAGCCCAATGTTCATCCTGGGGTTCTGCAAACTTCCTCCATTTCAGCAGCGCTTGAGAGATAATGGGTGAAATGGTTACTTTCACTGCTGCCATTTAAAACAGGTATCAGCCTATTGGCCATGATCTACAGAGAGAAATACCTGCAGATATCCTTTTGGTCTCTTCCTTTTTTAAGTAGCGGAAGACTTCCTGGAGGGAGATTAGAGATGGCACTTAACCAGCACTTCCCCTGGAGGAGAGGACTTCCTAGCCTCCATATTTTGAATAAAAATAGCTCTTGCTCTGGGGTTCACTGATTTGGGGTTTTTTTGTTTTGTCCAGCACCTTTGCACTATGCAGTCCCAAACCCCACAATTCTATGCCCTATGTCAGAGCACTTGTGCAGCACTGGTGCCTTCACAGATTGCCTTCTGCAATATCCAGACGAAAGCATCCTTCCTTGTTTTGGGAAACCATCTAGGACTTCTGCTTGTCTACCGTGAGCCAAGCCTTGGGGAAACCTGCCAGGTAGATGTGCCTTCAGAAGAGCATCTGTCTATCCAAAACTTTGTATGTGGGAATGATATTATTTGTGATATTTTTAAATGCAGTGGTAAGCTTGTTTGGAGAGGAGAACCTGGGACAACGCTGGATCTCTTTGGTCAAAGTGAGTTTTGAGAAAGGGGAAGAGATGGGCTTTGACAACTAGCGTTTTCAGAGAGAAGTCCATGCAACTGTGATGGGTTGAGCTAACAGACCTTAAAGCAGTGCTCCAGAGACCCCTCCCTCCAATTATCTATGGGCTCCTTATATCAACTTCAATTATCTGCTCGTCTACCACCCTTGAGATTTATTCTTCTCCTCTAGTTTTTTTTTACACAGAGATGAGGCTTCCTTGTCACCTATAGTCTGCCCTTTTCAAATGGCAATGCGAAGAAATGAGATTGGCCCTTCTCACATGGCAAACGTTTGTGATGCCACCAAGCTGCATTTGGAGACCTTTGAGATCCCTTCCAACTCAACCAGATTGCACCCTGTGAAATTGTATACTGGGCATCATTTTATTGGGCCTCCCTAGTGTATCTTCAGCCTTCTTTTAAAGCCCTGTCTGCGTTTGTGGCGGTTACGGGATCATATGCCAAAGAACACCATGTCTTTCTGAAGATATGTTCTTCTTTTGGACTATTCCAAATTCCAATGCATGCTTACTGGTAAGCAAGTAAATAAGCTTAACCTGAGTGTCACTATGTTCACAGCTTTTAAGAGGAGCGAGGTTGCATCTTCCATTTGCCAAACACATATCCTATTTTTCCCAAGAGAGTAGAAATTAAAATCCCTAAACAGAGACCGTTGAGAAATAACTTGGGGACCCTTCATGACAGGTTGGCTCTGGATGGTCTGTTTATTTAAGCTGCAATCCCGCACATACTGATAGGGATTCAGCCATGCTAAATTCCCTGGGGCCTACTTCAGTGTAAACAAGCACGGGAGCGCATGACCAGGTTCCCCTGAATGCAGTGGGATTTAGCTTTGTCCCAACTCACTTTTGCTGCATTTTTGGTTGATCGAGATCCAAACAGCAATTAGTTACACTAGCATTCCCTAAACTCCTGGGAATGATTGACACTGAAGTCCCAACACCTGTGGGAATGCTAACCAAGCGACACACACACACTGAGACACGGTGCGGACAACTGTTGCAACATCAGGACTCATCCTAGGTTTTCTAAGCGGAGCAATTTGATGTGGTTTGACCTTTGCAAAAAGCTAATATCATGGTTTGATATTTAGAGCACAGGTGGTCGTACCTTTGTTTCCTGGCAGCCTTCGCCATCTGCTTTGTGTCCAAATTTCAGAGTGTAACTTGCCAGAGTTGGGGGGGTATCTCCCCCACCCCATAACCGATGACCAAAAGTAAGCTTAAGATAAGGTTAAAAAAAACCCACCACCTTTACAACTCATAAAGGGAAGAATCTAATATCTGGGTCATACCTGTCTGTCTAATACCTGATTCACCTATGAGATTTCACCGCCTCCTCTGTATTTTAACTTTATCTGTCTTCCAAAAAATGAGCCAGCTCTGTAGGAGATACATTAAGCCAGTTGAAGTTTATCGTGGTGCCTTCGACCTCAACAATAAGAGGCTTTGTGCTGTCTTCTCTTCCTCGAGTCCAAAGATCTGGTGACAGGATCACGAAAAAGCCTGAGTTTCAATCTCCTCATGAATTCAGGTTTTGGGGGAAGATCAGTTAGAAAAATGGAAGAGCGCATGGCAAGGAGGAGGGGGAGGCCAGAAGCTTTTGGTGCCAGTTTAGTTTTTCCCAGGCTATGAACCTTCTCTTGTCCAACCTCCCTTCCCCATCAGAATTACAAAGCTTCCTAGCCCGAATGCTTTGGACTGGATGATATTTATGGATGTGTAAGTTTGGGCTGAAATCTTTCTACCGATTGTCCTGGATGCTGAATGATGATTTTTTCAATCACACTGCATAATTTTTGTAGAAAGGAGGTCTGGATAAATGTGTCTGTTGATTTTTGTTTTTTTGTCTCTCCTACATTTTGTACATGTTAGTGGGCTTTGATGCCTCCACTTATTTCTATTAAAAAACAATTTTATAAGCCAGATATTCTAACCCTTTGCTTCATTTTTATTTCTTACAACACCACAACACCATCATCAGTGGGGAGAGGAGGGGGTGCTGGAGCCAAATGTTGCAGCTGTGAGAGAGGAGGCTCCTATGCATACTTGCAAGTCCATATCCCATTCTACTACAGACAGAATTCAAGGAATTATTATTATTTTTCAGTCTTTGCTGGGCTATTGTATGTTTGTTCAAAAATAAAAAAATCTTTTTTTTAAAAAAGAGGGCTGCTGGGGGTGAAACATTTTGCCTACATGAAAAGGGCTGGCTTTTCCTATGGGGGGGGGGACCAGAAGAGAGGAGAGGACAATAGGAGGAGGAAGGGAGGGGAAGGAAGGAGAGGAGGAGGAGGAAGAAGGGAGGGGAAGAGGGGAGGAGGAGGAAAGGACAGGAAGGAAGGGTAGGAGAAGAGAGGAGGAGGAGGAGCTGAGGGAAAGAAAAAGGAAACAGGAAAGAGAGAGAGAGAAGGAGGAAAGGGAAAGGAAATGAGATTTAAGCATTGGTATTTGTCCTCTCCCAGAGAGGATGTGAACAGTGAGACGAGTCCACTCAGGGCTTAAGGAGTACAGAGGGGTTGCATTTCAGCATCTTCCTCCTATTTATTTTGTTCCAACTTCAGCTGAATTAAGAATGTGAGCAGAGAAAAAGAGAGGGTGGTAATAGCAAAGAAGGCATTTCCCCTCATCTCAAGAATGAGCTGTCTACCTGAGCATCTAGACCCTGCAGTTTCAACCTTAACCCTTTTCAAGTTATGGTCTTTGAACTCTCACTAGGCTAAACCTGACTCACAATACGCTAGTTTGGGATAATGGGAGTTGTAGTGAAGCAACATCTAGAGAACCAAGGCGGAATAAAAAATAGAAAAATCTAACATAAGAAAAATGCAACATGCAGGTTCTTTGATATTTGCCAAAATAAATTGGGACAGGTTTGTTAACTCTACCGAATTCTGGGGATTGTATTTGAAGAATGGCAAGATACAGGTAACAACAGTGTTCAGGAAAAACTTTCTGTTCTGGAGATAAAGTTGTTTCATCGTCTGATTTCAAAAATGACATTGTGGCTTGCAGATTCAGGGGCTTGTCTGGAATGTTTGCTGCAATGTGACCACATTGCTGGGCATCCTTTGTTGCTCACTAAATGTCCACACACCACATTGCATGATATGTGTGTTTAAATCAACAAAAACACTGCCTTGTCTTCCTTTAAGAGAAGCAGCTAGATTAAGATCTTAAAAGCCTGATCCTCCTCTACATTCTTTCAATTTTCCAGGATGCCAAATGTGGAGGGAGAGAAAAACAAGCCTCAAATCATTCAATGCACAAAAGCAAATAACCAAAGGAGGAGGCAGACAATGTATGGTTTCTGTTGTTATTAAAAAAAATTAATAATAACCAGGGAAGTAACAAAACATTTAAGTTCCCAGAAAGGCCAGGGACGGCTTCTCCAGCTCTTCAGTTTAACTCGTCCTTTTGTCAAGGACGAGTCTGGAACTAGGAAATCTTGTTAATGCAAAAATACGTCTACTGCTCACTGAGAAAGAATCTGCTTTCTTCACTGGTGGTCCTTTGTACTTAATTTCCTCCAAGGGGGAAGTTAGGACTTGCTTGAATGAGAAAAGAATCTGCTTTCCTTGTAAATGATGCAAGGTTGAACATGCAGGAGTTTGCAGCAATTGTTACTCAAATTGTGGATATTTTTGCATTTATTTTTTTTATGTTATCCTGCCTTTATAACTTTGCAAGAAAGGCCACGAACATATGCAATACTCCTCCCCCCTTCTACATTCCCCACAACAATACCCTGAGAGGTGAGTTGGGCTTGAGAAGAACTGGCCTAAAGTCACCTAGCCAGCTTTCATGCCTAAAGCAGGGCTAGAATTCACAATCTCGAGGCCTCTAGCCTGGTGCCTCAACTATTTATACCAAACTGGCTTTCCTATTGAATTGGACTGGTGTTTTTTGTTGCTCTTCAGTCCTGTTGACTTGTCAAGGAAAATCAGTCTTGCTATGCTGGTAGCTTTCAGGGTGGCCCTCTCTCCAGCCAATGGTCTCCAGGAGTCTTAGATTTAAACTCCCATAATCCCCAGCCCTGTTGATTAAACATGATGGCACTGAAGTCCACGTCAGAGAAGAACTTCCAGCAGGACTGCCCCTTAAGTCTTGGAAATCAGGAGGCCCAGGCTCTTTACTCAGATGAAAGGGCTGTTTCCCAAAGGACCTTCATTACAAAAGGGCTGCCTGCTTTGATGCTTTTAAAATGTCCTCATGAGCTTTTCCAGCTGCCATTGGGTGCCTGGAGCCAGAGGTCATCAGCTCAGGTCCTCTGTCCTTGCCAGGCTCAACTGAGCAGCCCTGAAGATAATTTGGTAAAGGGCTGAGATCAAGGCTGAAGGGCCCTCCCTTGTAATCCAGAGTGTTTCCAGCTTCCCTGGAAAAGTCCAAGTGGCCTCTCTCCTAGCTCTCAATCTTGATGACCCACTTTAGAATATTTACACACATTTGTGCTAGATAAGTAGGCACAACTATAAGCTTTGTACTTTGCGATGATTAAGGTTATGAACCTCACTTATCTGAGGTTTCCTAATAAAAAACAACAACACAATTTTCTCATCGTAGGGCAATTTGGCAAAGTTGTCTGCAAAAATCCTCTTTTCAGCTCCGGTTCTTTCTCTAGTCAATGATCTAGGGGATTAAAAGGTGATGTTTTGGGAGATCTTGGGCTGCAAATCTCCTTTGTTGAGTAAGAGACCGATCGATGCTACCCACAAACCCTTCCTGAAGTTCTCTGTTTTTGATTCCAGCTGGTAGATTTCAGAACAACAGTGAAGGAAAGATGCCTCATTGTATCTATAACAACAGAGAAGAGAATGCCTGTTGGCTGCATCAGATGAACAGGAATGAATCCCTGACTTCATTCTGTAGCTGTCCCTGCTGGAGGAGAACTGCCCCATGGCTTTCCTCCCCCTTGTGTGAGTAGGCACACAAGGGGGAGGAGTAGCCTCTTGAGTAGCCTGCAGACCTTGTGACTCAACATGCAAACACTTTTGATTCTGAAATGGCTTTTGACATGCCAGCCACGCCTTAAGATACTTCCTTTAATGTTTTTTAAAGCAACTTCAAGCAAATGACAAAACAGGTTTTCATTGTGTAACTGTAGCCACTGTTCTTAATAAAAAGAAATGCTATGTTTTCCTTGTTGAACCAAACCCCACTTTAGAAGTCAAGGAGATCCTCTCAACAGTTTTTGGACAACAAAAGTCTTCACCCAGAGTCTTGTAAATTCACACACTGGATGGAGAAAATGACTAGGCTCTCTTACCTTCCTCTACCCAGGGTTTCTCTGATAAGTTTATTTGCATTGCAGTTTTTGATTAGCCTCTGCCACAGTTTTATTTGGCAGTGATGCAAAATAAATAAAATGACTGTATCTGTGGACATACAAACTTCAAGGGAAATTAGTTAGAGTTCTTTAAATGTTTATAGATGCCACTAGAAAATTTTATCCTAGATTCTGAGATCACCAGGATGGAAGGCTGTTTAGTTGTTGACTTCAAGATAGGTAAATTGTGTCACCTTGGATTTGGACTTGTCTAGTCTAATGAAGAGAAGGACTAGGGGTGACATTATAGTGTTCTCATATTTGAGGGGCTGCTACAAAGACAAGGGAGTCAAGACACTCTCCGAAACACCTGAAGGCAGAATAAGAAGCAATGGATGGAAACTAATCAAGGAGAGAACCAACCTAGAGCTAAGGAGAAATTTCTTGATAGAACAATTAATCAGTGGAACAACTTGGCTCCAGAAGTTGTGGGTCCTCCAACCCTGTTTTTAAAGAAGAGATTGCACAACCACTTGCCTGAAACGGTATAGGGTTTCCTGCTTAAGCAGGGGGTTGGACTAGAAGACCTCCAAGATCCCTTTCATCTCTGTTACTCTGTAATGCTAATTATGCCATTATGTTCATTGGCTGGCTGGTGTTTGCAGCACCCCTGCAGACAGATAGAATCTGTTTCTTTGACAATGGAAACTTTATAGTGATTTTAAGCCCAAAGACCATTAGAAGAAAACAATGATTTCATGGCCTGATCTCCACTGGACCTGTTTGAATAGGCTGCTTCCCGATGATCTTCCAAGAGTGAGCGATTGGTTCACAGGCTGCAGAAAGATTTACAAGTATTCCTGGACTTATAATCTTTCATTTAGCGACCACCTGAAGTTACAATGGCTCTGATAAACTAATTTACAACAAATCCTCATACTTATGACCTTCATAGCATTCCCCATGATCACATGATCAAAACTGGGGAAGATTGCAAATGGCCATCACATGACCCAGGGGTGCTGCAAGCATTGTAGACACATGCCAATTGCCAAGCGCCCAAATTTGGATCACGCAAGTGTGTGGAGAGGATGCCACAATCCTAAGTATGAGGACCAGTCATTAAACACAATGGCTGTAAATCGAAAACCACCTGCATTGGTTATATACTTTTTTTTAAATTCATTTTTTTTGGTCATGTTTATTGATGTATGTGATGGAAAAATCCCAAATTGTGAATGCAGCCTTATGAATTCTTTAAATACACACAATTAAAAAAATTAAATCAGACTGCATTCCTTCTGGGGGGTGGAGGAAGCTTTCCACTAAAATTTGACATCTCTTTCACAGAAGGCCTGGTTTACAAGCTGCTTCAGAAAGCTTTAAGCATCTCTGGAGTTTCTGTGTAAACATGAGACTCCCCAGTGCTGGTTGTCATCATTCACCAAGCTTCTCCTGGTTTCTGAATTGACTCATTTTCTGGCTGGTATATTGAGCCATAACCTAATCAAAACAAGCCGGTTTCACAACAAGCTCTACAAGCTAGGGGGAAAAAAAACCTGACATAGTTATACAAATTACATGGCTGCTTTTTCAGGGTAAACATGAAAAAGAGAGAGGGGGGGGGAGAGAGATTCTGGCTTATTAAAGAGCAACAGGGGAATTCAAAGAGGGATGTTCTGGAGCACATAATGGGATTTAATAACCAGACTTCTTGGACCAAGATGTGATGTGAACATTTTCTTTCTACCACGCCAGCAGAGCTTTTGAGAATGCCTCCCATTAAAATTATAATAAACTGGAGGAAAGAGGGTTACTTTGGCATCGGGCCACTGCAATTAATGCAAGAAGGGAGCAAACTTCCTACAATCTGGATGATAAAAACAAGAGCATTTGTACAGATTTCTCTGAACCTGTTGGAAAAGCTGTGCTGGCCCCAGTAGGTTTGCACTAAAATATGTTATTTTGCTGCAATTTCCCAAGACAACAGACCTTGTGGATTGTTGTTCTTTTAACACACGGTCTGGGTAAACCATTCTCCTCCTACCTAATTCACTGCAGTTCTATACATCGAAGTCAGCATTGCATTCTGTGAGATGAGCTGTCTCTAAATAAGTGTATATTGCATGAGCCAAAAAGAGGGCTGGGAAAATATTTACAGACCCCTCACATCCTGGATATAAACTATTTCAACTCCTACACTCAAAACGAGGCTATCGAGCTCTGCACACCAGAACCACTAGACACAAGGACAGTTTTTCACCCAACGCCATCACTCTGCTAAACAAATAATTCCCACAACACTGTCCAACTATTTACAAAGTCTGCACTACTATTACTCTTCTCATCACTCCTTATCACCCATCCCCTCCCACTTG
>BHFT01015512.1:0-46436 GCA_004320025.1 Laticauda laticaudata
CCAAAGAGAGAGATATATACGATATGCATATGCTTACATCCTTCTATTTCCATGCTACTTACGCTGTGTAGACATTCCGTGTACCTTTTGTTTCCTCGCCTCTTTCATTTTCAGGCTGCAGCAGATGTGAGTTGAGGGGATGGCAGAGGATGCAGAGGGGATACAGTGGACGTTTAATCGGATGATAACGGACATAGAAGCGTTTGTTGCCTGGTATATGTCGGATGTACATCGTACACAGCAGAAAGTTCATCCGTTCACAAAATTTTGTGAGCTCAAAACCTTCTTGCGCAGATGAAATTGCGCGTGGACCGATGTCGACAGATAGAACGTATGAAACACGTATGCAGTGAGAACACATGGTATAGAGCGTTTTCCAATGGATGGCAAGCTTTTTTTTAATACTTTAATCATCTCTTTGCATCCGTAAGTGCAGTGGGACTGGGCCTTTAGTCCAGTATTTTTTAGCATCCGCACAAGTTCACACCATATGGTAATATGAGCTAGGTAAGCTCATGTCCTGATGACATTTCCAACATTTTTCGGATTTATTATTGAACATATCTTGCTATTCTGTTCAGGGAAGATGCCACATGTAAAACATATTTACAATTTTCTTTATATGCTGTTGACATTGTCATCTATAATTTGAGACCATAATTTTTGCCATTTCCTCTATGTCAGTTCCCATATCCAAAATTTTCCCAAGCAATATCAGTTTCTTTAACTTCTTCTTCTTCTAGTTTAATTTCTAATAAATATCATACGAATTTTTTTAATCCACTTTTCATCAGTACTTGTCAAAATCTTATCTAAATACAGTCAGTTTATCATAAAACCTTTTTTTTAATCTTTATCATATATTTGAATGTATTTGCATGTATGAAAAATAATTTCATCTTTATACCTTGTTCCTCTAGGTTTTTTTTATTAGATTTAAGTTCATCACTTTTCATTTAATATTTCACCATTATCTATTGGTTTTTGTTTTTTTTTATATATTATAGGATAAGAAAAGCTTCAATTCGATAACCAGACTGGAATTTTCAAAATAACATTGTCTTTTAATCTTCCTCCCAGTTTAACCACAGAGATCTCCCGTATATAATGTATTCTAAAGTACACCTGTGTTTTCGTTCCTTTAACACCATAAAAAAGCATGCCACCCAACAACAGATTAATTTCCTTCTAATGTTCACAATCTCGTATTTCTTAATGTTATTCATTCTGAAAAGCCACATCAGATTGTAGCTTGGTAAGACAAACTCCAAATTCGGCAAATCAAATCACCTCTTATTCTAGCATCTTGCAAAAGTTTTAAACTTTATTCTCGCTTTCTTACTTTGCCATATATATTTTCAACACAATTTTATTCAAATTTCAAGTAATCTTTTCAAGCTGATTTGGAATTGTCTGAACATATATAAATTCTGGGTATCATATTCATCTTGATTGTTGATATTCTCCTAATTAATGACAGTTGTAGTTTTCCCTTTCTCCAAATACAAGTGCGATCTGACTGTTAAGTTTGATATAATTATTATTTTTAATGTACTGCAGTCTTGCCGTCAAATATATCCCAAGCATTGATCTTATTTGTGACTGGATTTTCAATAAGTGTCTTTTTGTCTAGATAGCATGTTCTTTTTGTTCAGGATCTTTGTCTTATTTTATTTATGTTTCAAACCGGCCACCTTATCATATGTCTCTAATCTTTTCTATCAATTTTGGTGCTGTTTAGTGGATCTTCCAAGATAAAAACTAAGTCATCTGCAAATGCTAGCAACTTAAATTCTTCTTTTTTAATTTTCATCCCTTTTATGTTTTCTTTCATCTCTAATATTTCTATTTAGGCACTTCCAAAGTTAACACAAAGAACAAAGGTGACAGTGGGCACCCTTGCCTTGTTCCTTTTTCTTATGTCAATAGAGTCTGTCAACTCCCCTCGTCATTACTTTTGCCGTTTTGCTCAATGATATATAGCTTTTATTGCTTGGATAAATTTTCTAGTCAAGCCCATCTATTCAACAGTAAAAAATGAATCGTAATTAACATTATCAAATGCCTTCTGTGCATCTAGAAATATCAAAGTCATTTGTTTTTTCAAGGAGTGCCTCATAGTATTCCAAAGTATTCAAAATTACTCTCATATTGTCTTTAATTTGTTTCTTTGGCAGAAAATCCATTTTGATCAGGATGAATAAAATTATTTAAGTATTTTTTAAGTTTTTTCTGCCAATATGAAGCAAAAATTTTATGGTCTGTGTTTAGGTCGGGAAATAGGTCATATAGTTTTGATTTGTAATAGGTCGGTCTCTCTTTTGGAATAAATGTTGATATAAGCTTCTGACCATGATTTAGGTATCTCTTTTTTAAAAACCATAACTTCAATTTCAAAATAATTCCTAGCAATGGAAGGTTCAGCGATTCTTGTAATGTTTTTGTATAATTCTGCCGGAAGTCCATCTGGGCTGGTTGCCTTTCCATTATTTTTTGCTTCTGAAGTGCTTCAGTTAACTCCATCATTCATTATATTACCTTTCTAACATTGTTTCAATCTCTTTTGGTATCTGGGGTAAATTAGCATTCTGTAAATACCGTTTGACTCTTTCATACACAATATTCTCTTGTGTATATCGTTTCATAATAGTCTCAAATGATTTCCTTCTTCCTTTACCATCTTCTTTACTACCATAGCAAACTTGACCTTAGTCATCTATTATTGCAATATTTTCACTTGATTCTTTCTCCTTTCTCAGTTTGTATGCCAACCATCTACCTGGTTATTTTGAATCTTCAAAAGTAGTTTCTGTTTAGCACCTCTCAATTTTTTGTGCTAGTTCTTCTTTTTTCTATTTTTACTCTTTTTTATCCATTTGTTTAGCTTAATGTCCTTTTTTCTGGGGTGTTTTCTGTAGCTCTTTTTCAAGTCCTTTATACTCACATCCTCTAATGCCTTAGAAGCTAATCTTTTCATAATATTTTCTTTTCCTTGTATAGCCTATTTCAAATAGCAATGTTCTTGAGAAAAAAAAAGAGTCTCAGTTCTTTCTTTCTCAGCTTTGGTCTGGTCATAAGAGAAATGGAATATTTCCAAGCCTCTAGTTGGCAATGTTGCAAAGCTTCTTTTGCTTTCACTATCCCCTCCTTTTTCCAACAAAATATAATAAGGATAATTAAAAAATGATATTTAAAAAGATATTTAAAAAGAGAAATAGGTAAAGGGAGTCTCTCGCCTGAGATGTTACAAAATCAAAAAGGAGAGAGAAAATTTAATGGGAAAAAAACCCAGCCAGTTTCAAAATATAAGATCATATATAGAAAATCCCAGCAATGAGAAAAAAACACATTACTTTGACATTCCTGTTTAAAATCGCCACTTAATCACTTCTGTCAAAACTTTTACAGATTCTTTCTTTTCCTTCGGGTGTCCTTTCAGATCTTAGAATATGGAAAAAATTCTCACCAAACTGGCACACTCTCTCTTTCTGTTTTCTTTCGTTTTGGAGCTGTCCCAACTTCAGCAGCTTGAATGGCTGCCTCTCTGCCACTGGCAAGAAGAGCTTCTTCTGGATCTACCAGGGACTTTGTGGTATCCCTGGAATCGACAGGATGCGCTCTTCACTTTCACGGTCTCTTCGGTATGGTTTAGATCCAATTGGACTGTCCAGGAGCAAAGATATCAGCAGTGATCTCAGACCTCTAAGATCACATGCTGTATCATCGTGATGCCAGCTCCAGTTCAATATCTTCTAATATTGTTTAGTAAGTTTCATGGCTTTGTTGTAACCCACATATGGAAGGATATCAGATAATATGCCAAGGTGAAACAATCCATTAGTTATCAGTAAATACCAGATAAATATAAATTTATCACACACTATAGAATGGGCAGGAGCCCTGTGGGAGAGATATTGTTTCTAAGTCAATGAGATATGATTAGTTGTCAAGTTCTTTTTTCAGTTCAAGTCAGCCCAGCCTCTGGTTTAGATACATACAGCATTGGAAAAAAAAGCTCTCAGAAAATATGAATGTACTAATTTTTATAGTTTTAATTATGCCAGGATACATAAAAGAAAATTAACAATGAGTTAGAATGAATCCAGAAAATGAAAGGACTCTGGATAAACTGCAGTGATTCTACACTTTTGTAATCAGAATATTGTCAGACCAATTCCCACTTTACCATAGGTGTAGAAACAGCTTATGAAATACTGGAAGTTAAATATGCTAGTGAGTTAAGAGCTTTTATTTAGGGACTGAGTGAATTATTTTACATAAAAAATTCCATTACATGATAATTACAATACTGAAATAAAAATGAAAACATTTTCAAAAAGTCCACTATCACAAGCTTAATCTGATCATGGATATGGGTTCCTTCCTGTTTTTATAAATAGCATACTTCTAATACTTATCCTCCAGATACAACAAGCATAATAATTGCATGTTTAGGGCAGCTCGAGCATGAGGCAAATACATTATAAGCAAGCAGGATTTTTTTTTTTTTAAGAATAATTGTACACTCTGTCAGATGTGATTGCTTAAGTGGTGTGCAGTGGAGAGCATGAAAACTAAATAAACAACGCAAACCTTTTTTAATTAAATAAGAGCACTATTATACTTAGTTGCTTTGATTTCAATTGTTCATAAACTTCAAAAGGGGAGCAAAGCTTTTTCATGTTTGTAACATTTGGTCTACTTTGTTCTCCTTGGATTATACCACATGAAGCAAAAGCTTAGGAGAAACAGTAATTTATGGATTACTGTATTCTTTTTGCTACAAGAATGAAAAGTAAGGCACGGATATCACACCACCATCTGCTTATAAATTTGCTATTACCATCTTCTACTTGACTAACTACAACACTGCATATATGAGTAAAATAAAATATCAGTGGTTCTATCTTTAAAAAGAAACAATACATAAATGTACCTATTTACTTCCTTACACAGCTTATTGGCCATTCCAATCAACCCAGCCCCAGTGGCATACTATTTCCCCAATTTCTAATTTGGGATTGAAAACAAACAAATAGTCAAATTTAATCTTAAAACCATACTCTGTTACTAACCTTCTAAATCCATTCCTGTGTTTATTATGTATTTGATTGTCAACATGTGCCTGCCACCTACTATTGCAATTCCAGGTGGCTCACAATATACAGAACTAAAAGCCCAATAAAAATTAACCAACACTAAAACAGAAACTGCTGCTGAAGCAATTTAAATCTTCCTGTCTTCACCAGTTTCTAAAGGTCAAAATAATAAAGGTCAACCTGATCTCAGTCTGATACTGAGAATGTCTTTCTAAGGATCCCAGGTGGCCTCTTCCCCAAAGAAATCACGGAGGGTGGCCATTTAGAGACTATTTTCCCTGCCAGATCTTGCAGAGTGGGTGGATTCTACTTGGAGAAATCAACCCTGAAGTTAATACAAACTCAGTTATATAAGGCTTGATAGATAACCATCAAAATCTTCTTCTGGGTCTGAATGCTTATCAGCAACTGCTACGAATCTTGCAAAGCAGGTTTTATTCTGCTGAATTAGCTGCTATCAGACAACAATGATCTTTTGTGTTTTGGCCCAGTTGTACTTTCTGAATGAATTACTTCAGGGTTGTCAAACTCCTGGGCCATGGGCTAGATGCGTCACATGTTGGCCATGCCATGTCCAGTTTAGCAATGGGGGGAAAAGTCCCAATACATCACATGATAAAGCTGTGATGACGTGAGTTTTCCCTGAACTATTTCAAGGGAAGTTCTGTATAAAATGAATTACGACAGTATAATGAAGTCATGACATTGACAGCATCTCAGATGAAATAATCTGCTTAATAAAGAGGTAATTGTGTGGATTATTTCATGTGGTCAAGAAGAGCAGCAGCAAAACTCTCTCTCTCTCTTATATTTTCCAACTGTCAGCTTTTGTCATGTAATCAAAAACTTTTCCATAAATGTCAACTGCACATTTTTGGAAAATATGTAAGATTATGTAATAGTTCCAAGCCAGAAAAACAAAATGAAACAAAATTGGACCATTTTCTATGGTTGTTTTATGATTATTTCAAAACATTACCTTTTGATTAGGAACTTCTCAGAGTTGGTTATAAGAGGGATGGCTTTATACATGTTCTAAATAAAATAAATTATGAAAACTTTATAGGGAGAAAAAATAAAGTGGTGTTTCCTATGGAATGTTCATTGGTTGTGAGTTTAGGCATGGATATAAAGCAGAGGTATAAAACTTGTGTTTCATGATGGCGTCATGTGATTTATTGGGACTTTTTCCCCCTTTGCTAAATTGGGCATGGGCATGGCCAGTGTGTGTTGCATCTGGTCTGTGGGATGCGAGTTTGACAGCCTTGACCGAAAGTATTCCTTTGGATTCTATGTATGAAGTGAGTCTTGGTTGCTACTGGCTGGTATGTATGACTTCAGTGCTGTCATTTTACTTCTCAACAAAATGGAATGAGATCTGTAGGAATAGTAGAATTTTTTTGATTTATGAAGCTTGTCTCTTGGCTCTTATAGTTGTGGTCTTAGCACTGACTTTAAAAATATTTTAATGTTGGTTCATTTTAAACTTTTAACTATTTTAGTTAAAAGTTTGTACAATTTTAAACCACCAAGAGTCACCTTGTAAGAGAGATGGGTGACATAGAGATTAAATACAATAAATATATTTATATAAATTAGTTTGTAAATTTGGAAGTTAGGTTGCTTTTGAAACTTCATTTTCAGAGCAAGGACATGTTCCATAAAAATATTTTGCTTCTTTCTCACTGATAACATTTTCAAGTATATTCTCCTGCTTGATAGGAATAAAGTCTCCCAAATCTATAGCAAAAGGTACAGTGTGCATGCAAAGGTAATATTTACAAAATTGATTTAAAGTAAATAAACAAGCATAAAAGTTTGTTCTGCTATTTATTAAGTATTGTCTGCAAACTGTACAAGTGCAGCAGAGTAAAAAAATCAAATTTCTCTCTCTCTCTCTCTCTTTCTCACAGGGAGAGAGAGAGAAGGAAGGAAGAGAGAGAGAGAAGAGAACGAGAAGAGAGAGAGAAGCAAAAACACACACAAATGCACACACAAGTACCTTTTGGACTAAGATACTAGACACTATGCACTATTGTGACTGGGAAATGCCTTCTGAACCAGCTCTTTGTTTAGAAAATAAACATGTTAGTCATTTCATGTCATCCCTTTTCCACTTCTATTCTCACTTTACTCTTTTTCTTAATAGAGAAATTAAATAGAAATGTAGTTTTTGGAGGTGAAGAAAAGCAATTATTTTTCCTTTTTTGGGGTTTAGGAATGTCAAGGGATGCATAAATGTTTGATGGGGTTGATTTAATTCAGGTCACTTCAGAAGGATTCTGTTATAGAGGTAGATAGCATATAAAGCAGTTTCTCAGTTTCATCATAATTACATTAATATGTAGTGGCCTTAGTGTAGTTACTGAATAAGAGAAATTAAAATGAAGGTTCCAAAATTCTGAATTACATCAGTTCAAAAGTGGGTCTCTCTTTTTCAAAAATCTGTTTTGCTGATCAATGACTGAAATAAAATGGCCAACTATATATACACATTTTCTTCTTCCAATCTGTAGCAGAGCTTTTCGTGAAGGAAAGAGGCCATTGTGAGAATTTCTCTTTCTTTCAAAGTGACAGGAATAATGGTTGCTATATTTTCATTGATAGCTTTTACTCAGAAAAACAGAAACATAGTGACTACATTTTTGCTTCCATTGACCCTTTTTCTGGGCAGAAAAACAACTCAGGAGATCTGTTCTTTTCTCCTAGTGAAAGGATTTAATTTCACTGTCTCTGCTTTCAACAGCAATGAAACTGCAAAAATCTTGTTTCCTTCCTAAGTGGTAGGACCATTGGATGTTCAAATTAGAGAATGCCCCCTCTTCAAACCTGCACTGAACATTAATGGCACTGAATATCTTTCCTTTGCTTAAAAGCCTTCAACTTCCTATCATTCTTCTTTTTGGTTCTTTATGCATTTTACAGATTTTTTTTTTAAATTGAGAAAATTGCCTTTATCAAGGCAAGTAAAAAATAAAGACCAAATTAGATACAATAAAATGAAAAATGTGACATACACCTCACACACATGTTTAAGAATATATTGCTTTGTGTCTTGATTGAATACATGCTTTTGAAAAATAATTTATTTGGGAAACACTATTGATAATATACTGGAAAGCACCTCTTGTACAGCTGGTTCTAAATTTAATGAGATATGCTGAAGATCTACAGTATATCCACAAGATCCAATGGATCTTGATATTGCCATTGTTTCAGCAATGTAATTTGTTGCTAAATGAAATTAAGTGAGGCTCTACTGTGCCTCCCAAAGTATTTTTCATAATTAATGAAGCTTTCTTTCTAAGCAATCTTCCTAACACTGCAATCTAATACACAGCTGCTGAGAAATAAGTCTATATTATTTCTTTTTCATGAAAAAGTTTTCAGTATCATAAAAGTATACAAAATTAAAAGATTCTTAAGATCAGTGTAAACAACAACAATAGAACAGAATAACAGAGTTGGAAGGCACCTTGGAAGGCTAGTCCAACCCTCTGGTTAGGTAGGAAACTCTATACCATTTCAGATAAATGGTTGTCCAATTTCTTCTTAAAAACCTCCAGTGATAAGAGCACCCACAACTTCTGGAGACAAGCTGTTAAACTAATTAATTGTTCTGTCAGGAAATTTCTCCTTAGTTCTAGATTGGTTATCTCCTTGCTTAGTTTCCGCTCATTGCCTCTTGTCCTGCCTTCAGGTTCTTTGGATAATAGGTTGACTCTCTCTTCTTTATGGCAACCCTTTAGATTGGAACACTGCTATTATGTCACCCTAGTCCTTCTTTTCATTAAACTAGACATAACCAATTTCTGCAATTGTTGTTCACATGTTTTAGCCTCCAATCCCCCAATCATCTTGGTTGTTCTTTTTTATGTCCAAAACTCTAGTGGCAAGCGGGCAGAATTCACAATATTGAATTCAGAATGGCCAATTCTAAGGGCCATCTGGTTTTGTTTATCTGCTGTTATTCTCCTGACCAGATGTGACATACCCAATCCCAGCAACCATTCCTTCTTTGTTTTAGTCTTCAGTCCCCTAATTATCTTTGTTGCTCTTCTCTGCATTCTTTCTTTAATCACGATAGCTTTTTTTACATTGTGACAACCAAATGCTGTATTCCAAGTGTTGTGTTATGGGGCATTATGAAGTATCACTTCACATGATATTGATTCTACCTATATCTGTTATAGGATTGTGTTGGCCTTTTTGGCATCTGAAATACACTGCTGGCTCATATTTAAGTGATTGTCCACTAGGACTCCACAGTCTCTCTCACAATTACTACTATTGAGCCAGGTACCATTATAGTATACCTGTACATTTGATTTTTCTTGTCTAAATATAAAACCTTACATTTTAACCATTAAATTTCATTTTGTTAGATAGGGTCTAGTGTTCAAGTGTGTCAAGATCCTTCTGTATCTTAAGCCTATCTTCTGGAGTATTGGCTATTCTTGCCAGCTTGGTGTCATCTGCAAATTTGATGAATTTTCCCATCTATTGTATTATCTAAATAAAATGAAAAAGTAAGAAAGAAAACATAGAATTTGACTTCTATCTTTCTTTCTATCAAGTAATCAAGATCTCATTATTTCCTGTTCCTCCTTGACTCTGTTTAATCCCAAAAAATCCATAAATCATCAATGTAGTCTTTTCTTCTTTCAACAAAAACAGTCCATAAAAGGCTTCCAGACTTTTTTTTAAGTATTTATTGTTTTTTCCCCTGACCAAATGGATTAAGTTTGCCATTTCCCCAAGCTCCCTCCCAAGTTCTTCTGAATTCAGTGACACCAATTTAGAACTTCAACTTAAATTACTGATTAAATTCCCAGTCTATGTCCATTTTTCATCATAACTTCATTTCATCCAATTGATGTCTCAATCTGTGAATAAAAAGAAAAAAGAAAAGAAATGGGAAAGTTCACATTTATTTCTACAGTTTTCATTCTAGCATGCACAGTTTTGGTTAAACTTCCCGAATATGAACATTCTTATACAGGTTCTCTTAATATATATGCTCTAATGCAGTTTTTTGAGCCAGGAAACATGCTGTTAAAACTTGGAAAAATGTACAATTGGTGGTATGTTTATTAAGTTCAATGCATACTATTTATTTTAAAGAGCAAGAGTCTCCAGCACTATTACCTATTGGGTCTTCTAAAACCACTCAGAGTATAATAGCATTTTTAAGTTTGTCTCTCTCTCTCTCTGTGTGTGTGTGTGTGTGTGTGTGTGTGTGCATGTGTGTGTTACATGAATGAATACATTCTTGCTTTCCAAGAGAATACAATGGCTACATTACAAGTATATCATTCCACTGAAAATCTTGATTTTAAAATTTGTTTTGTTTTTTTTAAAGCCCCAACATTATTGTATGAAAATTACAGTTTCTGTCACATCTAAAGCTATTTCGTTCATAAAGTTCAGTAAAACAGTTTAGAATATATTGCTTTGAACCTGCACCAGATGTTAAAAGTATTAATAATAAAATGGCTTTTTAACATTAAATGCTATTTTAAGGCAAAATGCAAAACTGATTTGTATGACTATATGGGAAAAAAAAGCATAACTATTTATGCATTAAGCAAATGATATTGTCATGGTATTTTTTTTTCAAAGCCCATCCCAGAGCCTTATCATTATTAAATTTCAATTAAAATTTGCTTGGAAGACAGTAGTTAGAAATGAAAGCCTTACTTTAAAAATAAAGCCTACCATTAGCTGTTAGGAAGGTACAGAAGTTTCTGTATTTGGCATCTATTAATATTTTGAATATTATTGTGCTTTTTAAGCTGTGTGGGAAAATTCTCATGTGGGATTATTAAATGAGTTGATTTGCATTCTAAGGAGAACAAATGTTTGGGATTGCATTGTTAAAATGCTAAAATGGAGTGTGTATAATTATTTTGCAGCTTACATTTACAGAACACCTCTCCCCAAACCTTAAAAAAAAAAAAAGAGGGAGGGAATATAAGGTAATTTAAACTGTTCACAAACTGACTTCACAACAGATCATATATTCTTTGCTTTTGCTGGGCTTCTTTCATTATCTTTAAACATCCTGCTGCAATGTCCCTCAAGAAGACTCACCAAACTCTTTTTCAGTGGACAATTTCCTTTTGTTTTCATCGTTTGCCATTCTAGACTGACTCCCTCCATTGCTTTGCCTGAGTTTTTCTATTTTGTAACAGCTCTGTTGTGTCTTTTAATACCTTAGTTTTATCACATCGTCAAGCTTTCAAACATTAAGCCCATGTCAAACAGCACCAACGGATGGAAAGAGGATGGAAAACGGAGAGAAACACTTGCCATCCATTGGTTAACGCGATGCATCTCTTCTGTACTCACTGCGTCCATTTTTCATACTCTCTATCCGTCCAGCATCCGTCTACTGTGATTTCATCCGCTCAAAAAGTTTTGAGCTGCACAAAACTTTTTGAACGGATAAAGTATCCACGCGTCCATTCTACATCCGCTACGCATACGGGAACGTCCGTTATATGTCCATTGTCATCCATTACGTGTCCGCTATATTCGCTAGGCATCCGCTGCGCATCCGTGCAATCACATCCACTCCAGCGGAAAAACGGCAAGGGAGGAAGCAAAACGGACCGGAATGGACATGCAGCGTTAGTAGCATGGATGTAGAAAGGATGAAAGTGAATGCAGCTCGCATAGAAAGCATTTAAAATGGAAAAAACATTCGTATAGGGACGTATCTTGGATATTTCTTATGTCTGCAGGATTGTCTCGAGATGCAAAAAGGACACCTAGTGGAAAACCTGTATTTTCCTATGAAAAAGGGGGAGATCTCACTTTCAGTCCAGCAGCCCTGCTGTGCAGACCTCTTCAGCCTTCATCTTGCTCTTGCTCTTCCACAGCATCCATCATCTCCACCATGGATTGTTCGCACACTCCTTTTGGTAGCTGCCATCGTTCTACAACAGTGCGAAGCCGTCTACAGGCTCTTTCACCTGTTCTATGCGAAGAAAAGGAGGCGTCCAAGAAGTGTCTGGGTCCGAAGATGGATCACCAGAAGAGCAGAGTACGGACTGTTATAACAAGCTGATGGTGGAGCTGAGGAACGAAGACCCCTTGTGTCATTCCAGAACTTCCATGAGGATGCCACCAGCCATGTTGACGAAGTTTGTGCAGCGGCTGACACCCAGGTTGACCAAGGCAAAACACAACTTCCAGCCCATCCTGGACCCTGGCTGAAGGTGGCACGACTCTGTGCACCTGGCCTCCGGGGACCACATACAGGATCATGCAGTACGACTGGAGGGTGCCACACAACACCAGCAGCATTATGGTCAGAGAAGTGGTGCAGGCCATCATCGAAGAATACCATGTTGATATACATGGTGTTAAATACCACTTAGTAAATGCACTGCTGCATTTTGTACCAACTTTATTTTCTAAATAACCTTTCAAAACAACCCCATGTTGAGCATATCATTACTATGTAGTAATCCATCCAGGTTTAATGAGAATGTGATTTATTGTTTTCAGTTCTTCTTTTGTCATTTGGGCTACGTATTATATAAAACACAGGTAGAAAAAAAGTCAAAAACACGGAGAGAGAAAGAGATGTTTTGGGACAGCTATAAAAAGAAGAGGGGTATTTTATTCATCCACCTCATTTAGTGCTAAATGGCTTTGTTGCACTGTCTGACAAAGTGAGACAAAGCCAAAGAGTGATCAGCCCATTGGTTCAGAGGTAGTCAACATCCTTCTAAACTACCTATTCTCTGGGCAAATAGTTGGGTTCCTATTTAACTTAATAGTAAAAAATGTCAACAGCAAAGATCCTTCATATTACTATATTTGTTACTCTGTTTCAGTTTAAGAATAGTAAAGTTGAACTGTAGATGCTTGAAGCAGATTAAAAACATTGCTGGTTTATTGGTTTATGTAATACATATTCATAATTCTATCAACCAAAGTTTGCTAGAAAAAATAAAAGTGGAGAAACACAGGCTATGTAGTTTGGTTCTAATATGATTTGATCCTAAAGATTCTTGCTTCAGTAAGGGTGACATTATTGCTAAAATTTGGTTTTGGTTATGAAAGAGTCATTATTTCATCATTTAGATAAGCTGAAACCAGCTATATTTATTGGTAAGTGCAATTGCAGAGATAATGCTGTCTATGATTTTGCTCCTGCTCTCTACAGATAATCCTTAAACAATCTATTATAGATTGTTTGGGGAGGAACAAAAGGAAGTCTTCAGCTCATTGACCAAACATGAGATTATGTTCATTTTTGGTTGTTTATTTTCCCCCAAAGGCTCATGAGCATATTTACCTTTCTATTTGATTAAATCTTTCTGAACAAATGCCAGGAGTCTACTGAGATAGATCCTCACTGCTGGAAGTAAGTGAGGGTGTGCCACTCACTGTTGCATTTAACTTGTTATGTGCAGCTACAACACAAACAGGCATCTGCTCTTTTTGCCCTCTGGAAAGGCTTACAGTTATTATTCATAGCAAAATTGAGGACTTTGTTTTGCAAATCCTCTCCTTTTAAACTTTAGGGACAGGAATATTTTCCTGTCTGCAGTCCTTCAGTATCTTTGGCTGTGGTGACCTTTCACTCTCTTTATGTCTTTAGAAACAGTTTTGTAAATGTCAGAAGCTTTAGGTTCTCTTTGAGGCTTTGGGGATTTTGACACAGAACCCACAGGTAATTAAATTCTAGCTTAGAATAGTAATGGTATTTATTGACCATTAAGATGGCTGCAGGTCTCTAATGTCATGGGATAGATCACTGAATGGCTTAGCATAGCAAAAGTCAAGCTCCACAGAAAGTTATTAGAGCATGTTGATTTTAAGGAATGTAAAGCTTAATTAGACTTTTTTTCAATGTGGGGTAGCTATTATTTTATCTCTCCCTCCAAATAATGCTTAACAAGTAAATCAAATAAAGAAAGCTGACAGTTTATAGAGTTTTCTAAATTTATCAAAGAGGCCACTGACAAATGTTCTCTGAACAGTAATGTTAATGAGCTCAATTTAATGCATATTCATTAAAGCAAGCCTCATTTGCAGAGTCATCTAATACCGACTGCCCTGTGACACAGAAGAGGCAGAAAGAAACAGGAGAGATCAAAGAAGAAAATGGTAGGCAACGAGATGCCTACTTCAGTTCAGGGACGAATTTTTCCTAATGTTGCGGACAACCAGCTCCTGATTTTGAGGTCATTTTCTGCTGGAGTCCTTTTTTGTTAGAAGGTATTGTTTTGGGGTTTTCCTTAATTAATTAAAAAATGCAGTGAAACAATTTGAGAATTATAGTAAAAAAGCAGAATATAAGGCTATGGAGTCATTCATACAAATAATTAATTTATATATCCATTCACTCAGCATGATTGAAGGTAGCATATATCTCTAAATAACAACAATACATCAATAAGGACAGCGAGTTTTTAAAAAGACATTAAAATCATAAACTGAAAGAAAGACATTTAAGCACAGAAAGTGCAATGTAAAACCTCTTCCAATGGATTATAATGCTTTGAAACTCAATTCCTGGGAAGAAAAAAACAGCATGGAACCCGCATTTTAAAAATTAGTAGAATTATGATAAACTATTTAACCATTGGCAATAACATATATGTGCAAATCAACAGCACAGCCACAGAAACACATAATTTATTAATATGCCAACATCTTAATTACTGGTCTAGAATAAGACTTTGTCAATTATTACACAAAGATTGAGATCCATATTTTGATTCATTGGACTCATGGAAATAAATCTCTCATCAAATTATATCATTCCTTCAACAATTCCTACCATACCCTCAGTCTCATCCTAGAACTGCCTATACTTTCTTGATATCACTATAAAGCTATACAATATCAAATAAAAACTATATTAGAGAAGAAACTTACAAATTGTCATGCCTGCCAATATTCTTCAGATTCCTTCCCCAGATGTGCATCTTTATAGCTAAGCTATAACTGAAGCAAAGAGAAAAAGGAAGAAAGAGGAAGACAAGATAATTTCAGTTTCTCAAGACAAGGTGACTTTGGAAAAACGAGACATTAATTCCACCATTGAGCACACTTACATCAAAGGATCTTAAACAATCCCAGAAAGTCTCAACACAATGGATTTTTTACACCTTATAAATTGATAAATTACTGGTAATTTGTCTAATATGTCACCTGCATCTACACAACTTGCCTTTTTCTTTTCCTCCCATCATCCCAACATGGCTGTTAGATCAGAATAGCCATTCTATGAATCTGATGAAGTAAACTGCAGCTCCTGAAAGTTTATGCCTTTAAAAAAATGTGTTAACCAGAATAGGTGCTTCTAGAAGATTCTGTTTTTCTAAACTCATATTTCTGTCTGTCTGGAACACTTCTGAATAATTCTTCCCCATCCAGATCTCTTCAGGGTATGTTTCCATCCCAATGAACCACTGAAAAGAGCAAAATAAAACTGGAGTCTCACAACTAAAATTTCCATCTCCTATTTTGACAATGGGTGCTGAAAATATATGGTTTATAAAATATTATCCAATCTCTGTTTATAAAATATTTTTCCACATAGAGATTTTAGAAAACTTTAGCTATATTTTCTGTTCTAGGAACTGTTGCACAAGAATTAAAATGAACTCATCATTTTTCCTGAAAAATGGTTTATTGTCTAACTTAATCTAAATTTCAGCATAATGTACAAAATGCTGGTAGTAAATATTGAAATTAAGAAACTGTTCTTTTAAAAAATCATGAAGAATAGTTATGAAATGATTTGTAGAACAATATTTTCATATTCATATGGCTTTGAATAACAATGTTATTTCTAAACAAAGGAATAGCATTTCATTCCTTTTCTATCGACAATAGAAAAAGAAATATGAATGCATAAAATACACTATGCTGTGATTCATCTTCACACTTGTCTCAGTTATTTTATCAAGTGACAGAGGTACTATGTACATTGCTGTACATAAAAAAATATAGTGTTCCTATTAAGCTGCCTTTAGCCCTAAACACAGGGTTGCCAGTGCTTTTCAGTATGTGGTAACAAGAAGTTTATTACAACTAAAGATCAATTTTTAATGCCAGCTCCTATTGCATTGTGAGAAACTCTGTACTAATAGTGCAACTGAAGTCACATATAATACTGACAAAAAAGGTTTATAATTTGATTTATTCATGGCAACCTAATTGTATGGAAGAATAATCATATAGAATGATTGTCTGCTAAGTATTTTTTGTGATAGAGCATTGTAATACTGTGAAAAAGTACCATACATGAATGTCCACTGAGGTGTTATGTTATACTTTAATCTCCTTCAATTAGAACATCATAGAATTGGATCTTATATACTCCACAATGAAATTAAATAAAAATAATAAAAAGAAAATATTAACTTCTTTAGGAAAACCATCAGTGTTGTTAAGCCTGGGTTCCCCAACCAGGGTTAGGGAGACAAGCAAAACAGAATGTGCAGCGTAAGTCAGATAGGCATACAGATAAATGAGTGAGCTAAGCTTGTATGTTTATTTACATACAGTAAAATACCATATATGCTTGTGTTATCACAAATTATGTTTATTACATTTATATAGCATAGTCAAAATAACCAGTCAGTAGTCTTGTGTCATATAGTCAGTCCATTCAGGGATATTCAGTTAGCAAAGCCATGTGGAATATCCTGGGTCAGTTTCACTTACAAATCAGTCCTTTGTTCTCTCTCACCGTGAGCAATGTAGTCTTCCAAGCAGTAATCAGGAATCAAAGCCAGAGAGCCAAAGCCAGAGAGCCAGAGAGCCAGAGAGCCAGAGAGCCAAGCAGAGAGCCAGAGAGCCAGAGTGCGAAGCACGCAGCAGGCTTGCTTCTTTTTAAGGAGTTGTCATAACCACTCCCCTAATCACTTTCCCACAGTTAAGTTATAGTCACTTTAACATACATAACCAGGATTACTTATTTTACCTAAACTAGTTAGGGCAAACACTGTTATCCCTAACAAGTGTCCTGAAGCTCATCAATGAATGATGTTTACGGCTGGGTCAGCCTGGAGGATCACCAATTTTAGAACTTCCATAGGCCCCTTTTTTAAAAAAAGAAGTGATGGTCTAGTTCCAGTTCCTCTTCTTCCATCCTTAAGGAATGTTTATCTCAGTGGAATGACAAAATGGAATGATTTCTATGAATGTTCTGTTTTTGTAGGATAAGTAATCCTTACTTATTTCTTATACCGAGAAAAGTAGATAGGTCATTGTCTTCTTAGCAATCTCTGGTTACTTTCTGATAAGCTATCACATACTGGAATTGTTGCAAAGGCTATTAAATTAGGTAAACTCTGATGCAATAGAGCAAACGATTTATTACATTCCAAAGGAACAGTGGATTCTCAGGCTCATAAAATTTAAATCAAATCTGTCCTTCTAAGACATTCCTGTCAAGCATTTTCATTTCATGAATTTAAAACATATTCATGGATCATAGATATTGTAATAAATAAAAAGTAAACCATATGGAACCGAGCCAAACTATTTCTGAAATGGCCTGCCACTGGTGCCATTTACAATAGTATTTTTTAAAATATGAAATGCTTCTGCTCAATTTTGCCTCCTCCCTCAAAATATAATCCTTTTTTGTTGTTGTTGCAATCCTTCCCCTAAATCAAGTGTACACAACTTGTCCACTTGGACTTCACTTGGTTTTTAAGTGACATAATTTCATAGAGTTGGAAGGAATCTCCATGGTCATCAACTGAAATTCAGTACAGAATTTGCTAAAACATTTTATACAGTGGCCTTTTCCTACAGCTTGAACCTCTTGGTTCTGGTCTTGTCTCCTGGAGACATAATGCAAATCAATTTCCTCCTCTACATGCCAAGTTTTAGAAATCTGAAGAATTCTATTATATATCCCCACAGTCTCACTCTCTGCAGGCTAAACGTAGCCAGTGCTTTTAATAGTTTCACACAGAACTTAATTTCCAGTTCCTTAACCTTCCTCTGAATTTGCTGCTGCAACTTATCATTTTTCTTTTTAGATGTGGAGCCTGACACAATATTCCAAGTGAGGCATAACTAGAATTGTCGAGAATAAGGAGTATCTATTGACATGCAAGAGCCATTGTCAGCTAGAGTGGTGTGGTGGCATAGAGGTGGAGCTCTCGCCTCACAATCACAATCGATTCTAGGTTGAGGCAGATATTTCCTTCTCTGGGCACACTGAGATTATATTTGCTGAATATAATTCTGCATTGCAACAGGAAGGGTATCTGGCCAATAAACACTCAGCTCCATCCAATTGCCCAGAGACTAGTCCTCAAGGGATTATAGGGTCATTAAAAGAGGATGATCATGATGGGTATTGAGCTAACTTTGATGTTACTCAGTCTCACAAAGTATATCCATGAGTCCATCTGAATACAAAGATTCATGGAATTGTGACAGCATGTTAAAGTAGATTAATTATATACCAAAGCCAGGAGAAAATGAAAATATATCTGATAGGTTTTTAAAAAACAGAAATGATCATTCATAATCACTGCCTAAGAACAGCCTGATGCATCCCAAAACTGTCTTCTAAAATATTAAGAGTATTCCTTGTAAAGATTGATGAAACATCTGGTCTGTACTTTAAGATCATAAAACAGGAAATGAAGAGGAGCTCCATGCGTTAGCTGCGTGAAACACATAAAGTGTGTTATATATGTGTGTAGTTTGCCAGAGTTTCCCCAATAAATATTTTTGTTTCTGCTTTTTGTTTGCTTATTTTATTTTATTTTCTACATTGGGAAATCTGTCTATATTCAAGGAGCTGTTGGACTGTCTCTGCAGCCTCTCTGCAGAGCCTGCACCTTGGGTGATAGACACCTGCTTTTATGGATCTAGTGCTTAGTCCTGTTGTGCTATTATGATCAGTGCTTCTGTGCTGTCTTTTAGTTTAACCCTTTCCAGCCATTGGTATGATTTCTGAACATGATCCACCTCAGCTATCTGTCAACGGTTCATTCCATGCAGAGACATGGTGCCTCAGATATTCTCCCAGCAGCTCATATTTTGGATGTCATCTTACTGATGTACCTTCTCTCCCTCCTTCCCTCTTCTCATCTTTTTAATTCTTCCCAATGTGGGGAAATTTCATTTTTAAAAAAGAAAGATTTTTTAAAAATTGATTGCAGCGTTTAGAAAATTTTCTCTACATTCAGTTAATAAAATGAGGATGGAAGCTAAAAATAAACCTCTCAAATGCATTTTATCAAATACATTTTATTCTTTCCAATCCAACAGAATTTTGGAAGAAAATTGTATAGAGTTAGCTCTTCCTACTTCTGTCCATCAGCATGATAACTGAATTTCATTCTAGTGTCTCCCTTCTGGTCATATAACATTGAGCAAAGCATATACAACTTACTCATGGAAATAACACCTTAGTTTCTTGCATAGAAGAAAATAAAATTTCTCTTATGGCTGTTGCTGAATAAAAAATTACAAAGAATTCTAGAAGCAATGCTCTGCTTTTCTCTACCTTGATTATTTCTGCTTTTATTAAACCAGAGTAAGTTCTTTTGCTATTTTCAAACTCTATTTTTCACTTAATATGAATCATATTCTTATTGGATAATTTAACTTCATTTCTAGATGAACTGGCTTTATTAAATGTGTGTTATGAATAGGAAAACAAAGTTTATGTAAACTACAGATATCTTATGATTAGGTTGATGGATAGATTACATTGATAAGTGTACAAATTGTGTCTAACAATCTATATTAAAAATCTATACGATATATACGAACTCAATACAGAAGCCTGATGATGGCAGATGAGATTCTGCCAAAACGTTGCTACAACATTAAAAGCACAACTACAATGACGTGGGAGAATACCTGAAGGAAGCTGAACAGCATACATGNAGTACCCGCGAAAACTTAAAAAAACATATATATATATATATATATATACACACAATCTATATTTTCTTCCTGGAAAGTCAGCAAGGAATCAAAGAAAGAAAGAAACTTACAAACTGAAAATTTGAAATTTGTGAAAATATTTTGTGGCCATAGTAATAAGAAGGAAGAGAAAATGGATCTACAAATAATAACTCCAACTTCCTTGACTGTATTACAAGGTCATTTGGTATACAATTTCATGGACTTGGTGGTGTCTTTCTCTGTATGAATATTATAACACATGTCACAATATATCCCAGAATTAACTATGTATAAAGTTGGAGAAAAGATAGACAGGGAACAGTTGGGAGACTCTCTGATAATCAGAGCAGAGCCCAAACATGATCAGAAATTACTGTTTTTAACTACTTCAGAAAACCGTATTGGTTCAAGTTGTTCAAAGAGATATACCCCAGAAATAGGGCTTCTTTCTATAGCCAATTAGCAGTAAAAGAGATTGTGAAGAAGAAGAAGAAATCACAATTCTTTTTAAATATTGTATAACTTTTGTCAGTCTGAAATTATTCATACTAGAGATGCAAATCACAAAGATGCTATGAACCACAATGACTTTACCATCCAGTAGAGCCTATGGGGTATTCATTGGTTTGCACTACTGTCTCAGATTTCTCATTCTTTTCTTTCCTGAACTGCTTCAGAAGGCATTATTAAATTGACCCTGATCACCATTTCAAATCCTCACAAACGTAACAGGTAAATTTAACGCTCCCTTAGTCTCAGAGATCATTCTCTTCCAGCTGTATTATTATGACAAAGTGAAGTGCTGGTACCAAGAGACAAGGAACAGTCAGATCACCTCCTATCTCCTTTGTTAGAACAAAGTAAAGTAACATAAAACCCTTCAACTTTTTTATGCTGATTATTTCTGTATGTATATTTTCTATGCATTACTGGAAGTAAAAATGATGCTCAAGATTGGTGCTTCACTTTGTAGAATTCCTACTTCTCATTTTGAATTTGTTTTTAAATGTAAATAAATAAATCAGCAAGCAAGCAGTAAAGGCACAAGTAGACTCCATTCTGACCCTGGAATGTTTTAAATTGTTTGGTAAGTGAAGATTGTACACACCATTTTTTTGTGGCCAAATTCTAACATAGTGTGGTTCTTTACTGCCTTGAATCTTATTCACAATGTCTGGACACAAGATAAGCCATAGCAATAGCATTTCAACTTATATACAGCTTCACAGTGCCTATGCAGTTTACAGAGTCAGCCTATTTCCCCCAACAATTTGGGTCCAGGTAAATAGGATGGAAGGCTGAATCAACTTTGGGCCAGTCAGGATTGAACTGCTGGCAGTCAGCAAGTTAACCTGCAATCCTGCCTTCTAACCATTGTGCCATCATAGCTCTGATAAGGATCGGTGATTGCTCTTTAACCCATAACTTGTGCTTAGATGCTTTGACAAAGGGAGGAGAATAAAAACAGGGTTAATAATAAGAAATTATATTTGAAGCAAATGCTAGCAGAACAATACCAGCAAAACTATGATTGTAAATAATAATAATAACAACAACAGTTAGCAACCTTTTCTAGTGACTAAATTACTTCTGATTTTTAAGTTTGATGCAGAGACAATATTTGTTTGAGGTGGTAGGGATGGGGATACCTCAAGATTTCAGTCTGTAATTTTGGTAACATATTTTAGATTTCAATATAGTCTGAATCCTACAAAAATAATCCCTGAATATAGGTATGGAGATTCTTGACAAAAAGATCTCATTAGTGGGCAAGGCTACACTTATTTTTAAAAATGAAATATCAACTAATCATGAAAAAAAGAAAAACTAGAACCCAATAAAAGGGAAAAATAAATGTGAAATTATTGGGGTCTTAAAGCATTTATCCATAGCAAAACAATGAAGAAAGTATTGTGAACTGCTTTACTTCAATCAGAAACAACACAGTAAAGAATATGCATTTTTAAAGTAAAAATTTCAGTGTCTCCTTATACTTTATTATACTTTATTTCAGAATCCCTACCATTATAGTAGCCTTTGTAACTCTGTGGTCGAAATTAAAGTTATAAAAATGATAATTATATCATAAATACATTTGTTTTCTTAAGTTTTCATGGGTATTCATATGTATGGTATTCAGCTTTGTTCAGGTATTTTCCCACATCATTATAGTTGTGCTTTTAAAGTTGTAGCGACATTGACATTTCGGCAGAATCTATTCTGCCATCGTCGGCTTTGTGCATTGGGTCATTCTGTGTGTCAGGCTATTCAAGCGTTTCTGTTTTAAAATTTGACGCTAGCCTACTGCTGTGCCAGAGCATGTTTTTTCTTTCATCCTGATTGTTGGAGTCTTGGTCTGTGATTTATTGGCTTTGGTTTGCTGTGTTTGCTTCTATTGGTTTTCCTAATATTCTCTGTCTGTTTGTGAACACCGAAACTAAGCAGAACACAGCAAACTCCAAGACCAATAACACAGACCAAGACTCCAGCCAATCAGGATGATGAAAAAAGCATTCTGGCACAGTCATGCTAAGCACCAAATTTAAAACAGAACGGCTGTGAAAGTCGGACTCACAGATGACACAATACAGAAGCTGATGATGCAGATTTGAGATTCTGCGACATTGCTAAATTTGAAAAACACACTTATAATGACGGTGGGAAAAATACCCAACCAAATAATACCTACATATAACATTACACCCCCGCAAAACTTAAGAAAAACACACACACACACAAGCACACACACACACAGGTCACTACTATAAGTATATATATATACTATATATATATATATATATTATATATAGTATACTTATAATATATAATATATATATATAAATATATATGTTGCTGTTCAGCTTCCTTCGGGTATTACACCATGTCACTGGATGCTTTCCAAAAGTTGAGCACCGTTTCAGCAGAATCTATCTGCCATCATCAGGCTACTGCATGGATGTGGTCTTACGCTTGGCCAAATAGTCCAGCTCGTAATTTGAACCAAAAGCTGTAAGACCCACTCCATACAGAGCCTGATGATGGCGATGAGATTCTGCTGAAAAGTTGTACGAACTTTAACAGAAACTAACAATACCGTGGGATAATACCCGAGGAAGCTAACGCACATATATATAATATGACATATACTAATATGTATCTTGTCTGTTTAGCTTCTTCGCGGTATTATCCCACGTCATTGTCAGTTCTGTTAAAAGTTGTTAGCTCATTGTAGTTCTGTTAAAGTTGTAGCCAACATTTCAGCAGAATCTCATCTGCATCATTCCAGCTTCTGTTATAAAAATAACATACAAATTTATAATATATATATATATATGGATCTCTGGTTATTCGGTTCTCTCCCGCTAGAATTGGAAGTATTTAGGCAACTTCGATGAATGTCTCATAAATCATCTTCAGCGCTGTTTCTTCAGCTTCTGTGCTTCTCAGGTAATGTGTGCAGTTACTCTGAGAAGCACAGACTGAGAAACACGCCTGAGATGCATGAAGAGACTTCATGAAACGTTTGCCTAGATACTCCAATCTACAGCGGGAGAAAACCCGAAAAACCAGAGTCACACACTACCAATACATGCCGAACCGTCAGAAATGAATTTACTAGTATTATATATATATACTATATATATATATATATATATATATATACATAAGGTAGTTATAGTAATGCATATATATTATATACTATATCATATATAATCTATAATATATATCAATTATACTAGTATATATATGATATACTATAATATACATATATATATATATATACATATATCACTTAATACACTAGTAATTAGCATATACAATATTACATTACATATAATACATATAACTATACTATAATAGTAATATATATATAATATAGTATTATATATATTATATATATATATATTATATATTATATTGGTGGTGGGGCTTGGCTTGTGTCTGATGTTGGTCTGGGTTGTGTTCTCATTGGTGGGGTTTGCTGGTAGTCTGACTGGTTGGGGGTTGCGTGTTCCGATTGGCTGGGGGTGTGTCGTTCAGGTGAGGGGTGCTTGGCTTGTGGTGGTGCAGTCTTGTTTGTGGCCCTCATGGGTGTGGTCTGTGTCATTCTTCATGTTAGGTACTCGTGTTTGAATGAGGGGGTTTCCAAATGGTGGTAGGCGGGAGCGATCATTCATCTTTTATTCATGGTGTTGGACATTTTTCTATCTCTATGGCTTCTCTGATTATCTCTGTGCTGAAGTAGTTCAATTTGGCGGATAGTTCTAGTATTTTTAAAGTCAACTTCTCAATGTCCCCCCATCGTGGCTGTTCTGAAGTGTTGGACTAGGGAAAAGGTTGGTTCGTTCTTTTTTGATTGAGTTCTTGTGTTCTTCGCACACATGCACTAATTCTTCTGTGGGTTTGCCGATATGTGTCGTTGCAGGTTTTGCATATGGATTATTTGTATACTCTTGGTTTCATAACTGTATTTTGTCTTTGGGTTTCCTAGGATGGGAATTTTTCTGTTTGTGGAGAATGCTGTAGTATTTAAATGTTGTTGTTTTTTGGAGGATCTTGCTGTTTGCTGGTAGTCGGCCTCGTTTTATTATGGGAGGAGGGCTTTTGCCATTCTCTTGTTCTCTATCTGATTGTTTGGTTAGGGTTTGTTTTTTGATTAGTGGGTAATTTCTTTCTTTGGAATCCATTGCTTTGATACATAAGTAGGGTATGCAGTTCGTGTTTAAGTGTTGGTTCGTCGTCTAGCATTTTGTCTGGAACGCTGAGTGTTTCGCACAGAATTGATCGTGCTGGGGAGGTGTGTGAGACTGCGTGTATGATAGCTGTTGTAGTGTGTTTTTTTTTATAGATGGTGTTCCTAGGGAGCCATGGATTTTTTGTATACTCAGACATCCAGAGAGGTAAGTTGATTGTTAGCTCTGTTTCCATGGTGAACTGTATTTTGGGGTGTAATACTGTTGAGGTGTGTGAGGATGTTCAGGTTTTTCTTTCCGCGTGTGCAGATTTTAGAAGCTGTCTCTTTGTGTAATCTGAGCCAGAAGTTTTGGGTTATGTGATCATATTTTTTCTAGAGCTTGTGTTTCAAGTTTCTATGTAGAGGTTTGCGATGACAGGTGAGAGGGGTGATCCCATGGGTGCTCCTTCTATTTTGTTGTAATTGTTTTGTCCATTGTAGGTGAGTATGTATTGGATAGGCAGTGTTTGTCAGATCTGTGATATGCTTGGCGGGGTTGTAATTTGTTTTGGATGGGCTTCAAGGCTTCTTTCTATAGGACTTGGGTGAATGGCGATATGAATCGAAGCTCACTGTAGGGTCGTGGTTGTAAGTTTGTTTTCTTTTGAATTCTTGATGATACTGAATGAGTTTTTTACATGTGAGTTATGAATTCTGCATAGGCTGTAGTTGTTTTGTGCGAAATTTGGCTACGGTGTTGTAGAGGTGGGCCTATGGAAGCGGACTATTGGTACTAAGTGGAGTTTCCTTCTTGTTGTGTATTGGGGAGACCATAAAGCTTTAGGGCATTCTGGATTGATTCTCTCTGGTATGGTTTTGCTGGATTTCTTCGCTGTGGGAGCTTTATTTTGTATCTGTGGTTTTTCTATGTAGGTGTGGGTCCTGTGTTAGAGTTTGTATGTGGGTCTTGGAAGTAGGTTGGTAACTTGTTTGGTAAGTCAGAAAAGTTCATAACACTGTTGCCATTCCCTTGTCTGGCTGGTAAAGGTTATTTATGTTGGTGTCTTCTTTCAGTTTAAGTAGTGCAGTTTTTCTTCTTTGGATAAGTTGCTTTGTGGTGGTTTGCTGGTGCAGATGGATGTTGTGTGATGTTCAGTTGATTTGTTAGTCAATCAGGGTTGGTTTGGTCAGGCTGGTTTACTCCAGCAATAATGGTTTCTGTGGGGATGTGTTGGGCGCAAGCAAGTTGATTGTTCGAAGGACATGTTTCGGCTTTGGTGAAGGATCTTGTCTGAGATGTTGTGACTGTTTGTTGTCATGTGTGGATGTGAGGGGGGAGGAGGTAGTTTGTTTCCTGGCGTTGTTGTTTGTTTTCTGCAGTTGTTGGTGTGTGTGCGTGTTGTGGGAGCTAATGTGGTCACTTTTGGGACAAAATCCAACATTGCTGTTGGAGAGACGACAACACAGACCACCCCTCAAGGACAGGACACAACACACCAACAAAACTCGAAAAACTACAACAACAAAAGATGACGAATGAGATTCGTTTTTTTTTTTTTTTTTTTTTTCGAAACGTACGCCAAAAATATTCCATTTACGTGGGAGAAGACTCGAATAACCAAGATCCATATATATATATATATGCTGTTCAGCTTGTTTTTCCCCCTTCCAGGTTATTATCCCACGTCATTGTTTGTAGTGCTTTTTAAAGTTGTCAGCACGTGTCAGGCGGGAATCTCATCTGCATCATCAGCTTCTGTATTGCGTTCATTCTGTGAGTCAGACTTTAAAGCCATTCTGTTTAAATTTGGTCTACGCAATCTGCTTTGTCCAGAATAGGCTTTTTCATCATTCTATGTGTTGGGGAGTCTTTAGTCGTGTTTATTGGTCTTGGAGGTTTGCTGTGTTTGCTTAAGTTAGTGTTTCCAAAAACGACAGAAGATATTAGACAACACAATGAAGCAAACACAGGCAAACTCAAAGACCAATAAACACAGCCAGACTCCCAAACGCAATAAGGTGAAGGGAACCACTATGCCACATCAATTACAGAAGCTCTGATGATTGGTAATCCCCGAAGGAAGCTGAACAGCACACCAACGAAGCTTAAGGTGTGTTCGTATCTTTCCGTTAAGATTAAGGTACTCTTGGTGAGTTTTGGTTGAGCTTCTCTTTTGCATCCTCAAGGCTGTGCTTTCAGCCTTCGTGCCAGTGAATGAGTCGTCATAAATACTGGGTGGTCTTGAGTGTGCTGGGCTGGTTTGGCCTGCGCTGTTCTTCTTGATTGGTTGAGGAGTTGATATTGGTATATATGGGTGTTGTGATGCCTTTGGAGTTTTGTTTTTGGAGTATTCTGGATCTTGTGCTGTAATCTCACTGGTCATTTTTTGCAGTGATGTCTTTTTCATTATCCTCTCATGTTTAACGACTTGGGTAATGGGTTGTTTGATGGCTTGTTGAGTTCTTGTTTTTGGTATCCTGGGTCCTGCATTGTATCGGGTTTGTTTGTGTTTTGATCTCCTTTTCCAATTAGCACTCTTGTGTTGTAATGGTTGGGTAATGGGTGTGTTTATGACCTTGTTTGGAGTTTATTGCTGTGTGGTATCCTTGGTCTTGTGCTCTGTGATATTCCGTGGGTCATTTGCTGTTTCAACTTCTTGAGTTCTTGTGGTGTAATTTCTTTGGTTTTCTGATTTGTGATATCTGAGCGGGTGCTGTGATTGGCATTCTGGGTTTTAGTCTGGCTTCGATTGGGGGTCTGGGTCTGAGTTCCTTGGCATGTGTCAGCTGTTGGTTTTGGGTTGGGGGTGTGTGACGAATTGTGAAAGAAGTCGTGGTCTTCTTTTCATGGATGGTGGTTATCCTTCGTTTATGGATGGCTTGGGCTGGGCCTGATGAGGGGATTGCGGGTGTCCCCATGTTGTTTCAGGTCTGGTGTTGGTTTTGTGGCTGGGACTCATAATTTTTGGTGAGGGCTAGTCTTTCCAGATGTCCTGGGTCGGTGGGAAGTATGTGCCCATCCTATTGATATTATGGGGGTTGTTTCTTCTATCTCGATGGCTTCCCTAATTATTCTCTTGCGAAGTGTTCATGCGTTGGATATATTTGGTTCCTTATGAATTAATTCCAGTCCGGACTTTAAGGGCTGGCAAAGAGGGAGGACGTTATTTTCTTCTGCTCGACTGTTGTTTTTGCTGTTCATGCGATGCATGCATTTATTTATCCTGGTTGGTTTGCCAATGATAATTGGCTGGGCAACCTGTTAGCATGAGTTTTCCATAACACTCTTAGTTTTCTAGTGGATCTTGTCTTTCGGGGTTTCCTAGGTGTTGCTATTTTTGGTCAGTGCGAGGCTGTCCTGAATTGTGTTGTGGAGAAGTTTTGCTGAATCTCTCGCTCGCGCTTTGATTGTTAGGGAAGGAGACGATACCTTTTGTCCTGTTCTGTGTCTCGGTTTCTGCGGGTTGTCTCCTTTAGGATTAGGTTGGTAATTGTGTTTCTTTGGAATCTGTTGGAAATTAATACATTAGTGAGGGTGTGTAGTTCTGTTCTCAGGTGGTCTTTGTCAGCTTGGTGTTTGGTTCTGGAGATGAGGGTCTTGGCTACAGAGTTGATCTGTGTAGGGTAGTGGTGGGATTGTGCATTTAGGTAGCGGTTGGTGTGTGTTTTTTTCCAGTAGATGGTGTGTTCTAGGGAATATACATACATACATACATTTTATGAAAGCTTGCTATTCTGCCTCAATAGTGGGGTCAATTATTTTTTTTAAGTGAATAATACTCCAACATGCAATTACTCAGCCAGTTTATAAAGCATCTTTGAACATCTACTGTGTTTCTCAAACAATACGTCCTCCCCCAATGGGAAGACCCAGCATGTTTTATGGGCATAAAATCAAGTTAAGCCCCTCCCCCAAAATTAAGGCTTATAATAAATATGCAAAATGGGGGAATGGTGGGGGGGGGCTTGCCATTAGAAAGTCCTTTTGTTGCATACCCGGATATGGTGCTGCCTGCGTTGACTTTGGCGTTGGTGGAGCACTTCGTATTGTGAAACCTTCCTCCACCATTGCTTTCTCTTATCCCTTGCTGCTGTGGCGTTTAGGGCAACGCCGTGCCATTTGGTGCAGCCACACACAGCCAACCAGGGCTCCTCCCTGCGACCGGAGCCTGGTGGAGACACTCAGCTTCAGTTGCTCCTGTTGCTGCTTTCCCTTTGCTTTCAAAGGTAAAGCCAATTATTTTAAAAATGGTGCCCTACTACAACATAGACTCCCCTGCCCGAGAGGGCAGCCCAACCCCACATGGGGAGGCGAATCTCCCGGGGCAGCAGTGCAGGATCGCCCCCCCTGGGAGAAGTGCTCAGCTGCCATCCCTGCCTGGCGCTGGGTAGAGCGTGAAGAGCTGGGGGTGCCCAGCCCAGCTGACAGAAAAAGGAAAGAAGAAAGGAAGAGAGGGAGGGAGGGAGATTAAGGGAGGGAGAGAGGATGGAAGGTTATGTTGTGATATCATGATGTATGCTCTGTTGGTTTGATAAAATCTCAATTTACTGCTGATATCCATGGATAACATTACCATATATTGTTTCTGAAACAGGTGGATGGCAGAAATAGATACGCGAAGTGAAATTAAGTCAATAATGTCAGGGCTAATCTAACTATTTAGAAATTCAGTAGGGAAACAAACTACCATACACCTATGGCAGAACCAGCAGATTACTTCTGTATTCACATCTCTCAATTTCCCTTATTCTTCCGCTGTATCTTTTCATTTATTAGTTCTTCAGTAAAGGTGTTCCTGCCTCAATTGTACAGATATGCAACTGGTGGCATGCACATGGAGGGAAGAGGGTTGTTTAGTTAGTTACTCAATACTTTTGATTATTGTCTTCCTTTTTATGACACCTTTGAAGACCAACTGGAGATTATTTGATCAAAGTCAGAAGTTATTCTTCACTCAATGCATTCCTTGCTATCATAATTTATCATTATAGTTCTGCTTCTATTTTCTCATTCTTTTTTGAAACTGTTAATTTTGTGGTTGGTATCTTCATTTCAAGGATGGGGAGAGGCAAATGAGAGAGCAGGATCATTTTCTTAATTCATCTTAGGCTTTCAATTTGCTTTGGTTATGATTATATGAAATTCTTCTCCTGTTTGAATCAAAGCAGTGAAATCTTATTATGTATTATTCCTCTTTGATATTGTTTCATCTAAGCTCTCTGAATGAACACTCTTGACTGTAGTCATTAATGCATAGTCATTGATTGGTTCTTTAAATGTTCAGTTTCTATTTAAGTAATTCTTATAAGTGTTTGTAATACAAATTATCACTGGTTATTCAGTGAGTTGGAGTGTGCATTCAGAAAATGTAATATTTCTGGTGGCTCACATGAAATAAATGTAATACCATGTCCCCTGTGTAATTCTAAGTCTGACACATCTGATTCATCAGATGTACAGATCTAAGAATATTTATAATTTATTTGTTGCCTGATGCTCCTTTTATTACATTCATTATTTTTAGTTTTTTTTTTAAAGATATAAAATATTTTAAAACATTTCACTAAAAATATGAGACTCAAGCATTAATTGAATATTTTAAGTTCCACTTATTTTAGAAGGAGTTTGACATAACTTTCACTGGAGCCCATTAGTTCTGTTTAAATGTTATATCGGAATNTGAGACTCAAGCATTAATTGAATATTTTAAGTTCCACTTATTTTATAAGGAGTTTGACATAACTTTCACTGGAGCCCATTAGTTCTGTTTAAATGTTATATCGGAATACAAACAAGAGCTAGTTTGGTCTCGTGAGTCAGTCTGGGAATCTGTGACTTCAAGTCTGGCCTTAGTCATGAAACCTAGCTGATGACTTGGACCAATCACTCTCTCACACTCAACCCACCTCACAGGATTTTTGTTGTGGGAAAAATATAGTAGGAGAGAATCAAATATATTTGCCACCCTGAGTTGTTTATAAAAATAATAAAAGTGGGATATAAATTAATTACACTAAATAATTACCACAGGCCCAGAAACTTCATCCTAGATACAAAGCAACAAATTAATTTGAAATTCCCTATCCAAGGCAAAGAAGAAAACTGCTTTCTCTCTGTCAAATTACAAACTGCTTTTTGTCAGAAATTTCACAATTAGGAATAGAGAAAAAGTATATGGCAGAGATTGGGAAAAGGGACAGTACCTTTTGTCAAGATCACATAGGAATATCAGGATGGGTATGAAGAAAATTTTAGGCATGTTTGTATTCATTCAGCTCATGAAGTTGTGGTTGAGTGAAGTCAGTTGGTCACCAATTCATGTAATAAGAACACAAGAACTGACACTACATATTTGGGATAACATTACATTGTTCTGCAGTATTAAGCAGTAAAATAGAAAAAATCAACAGTTGCTGCCAGGGTGACTAATTGTTTTAATTAATGTGCATTGGATTTTTTAAAAAAGTAAATTACAGTGATAGATAGATTTTTATAATCGGTCCTTCATATACAATAGTAATTTCTGGGAGATTTTATTTGAACCACAACATTAGGTACAAGAGCAATCTTTCCCATTATTTACCTCGTCTTTATACAGTTGGATCATTGTGTTAAGAGAAATTATTATTAAGAGAAACTCATTATCTGGTCTTTTCCAATTTTTTATTTACTTCATCATCCATACATTTAAAGTCTTTTAAATTTATTTTTATTTGTTTTTTTTTACAAATACATACACTTTCTACACATTTTATTTTTTTAATAAATATGTTTTGTTTTTCATTTCTTGAATACAACTTTCCCTGATAGACATATTGTTTAGGTACAAGTAATGGTTTATTCCAAACAGTGCAGTAATCCAAGGAGTATTAATTGGGGTTGATTTGTTGAAATGTATGTATGTAGGAACATGTTTGCTTATATTTCTATACTATCTACACAATCTATCATGCAAGATTTTACATTGGATCTCTGTTATTCATGGATTATCTAAACAAAAGCTTTATGATGGCACATGATATAAAGCCCATGTCACACAGCACCAACGGATGGAAAGAGGATGTAAAATGGAGAGAAACACTTGCCAGCCGTTGGTTAACGTGATGCATCCGTTCTGTATGCGTCCCGGTTTTTCAATAACTGTCTATCCGTCAGCATCGTCTACTGAGATTTCAATGCCGCAGTCAAAAGAGGGTTTGAGCGTGCACAAAACTTTCTTGAGCGTGATAAAAGTTATGCCACATGTCCATTCTACATCCGCTACGCATATGGGGAACATCCGTTCTACATCCGTCATTCATCCGTTACGTGTCGCAACTATAGTACGCTAGCATCCGCTGTCACATCACGCGCAACTCACAACCCGCTCCAGTGGAAAAGCGACCCAGGGAGGAAGCGAATATGGACACGGAATGGACAACGCCAGCATTAGTAGCACGGACTAGAAGGATGAAAGCCGGATGCAGCTTGCATACAAAGCATTAAAAACAGAAAAAATTTCGCTATAGGGGATGGTATCTCGGATATTTAGGATGTCTACAGGCATGTCTACAGGATGCAAAAGAAAACACTATCATTTTCGGAAATTAGCCGGGAAAACCTATGATTTCCTAATAAAAAGGGGGCAGAAATCCCTGGATCTCACTTTCAGATCCAGCAGCTCCTGGCTGTAACAGACACCTCTTCAGCCTTCATCTTGCTCTTCGCTATTCCACAAAACATCCCAGTCATCTCCACCATGGATCATCGCCACACTCCTTTTGGTAGCCGCCAATCATTCTACAACAGTGCGAAGCCCCTCCACAGGCTCTTCACCTGTTCTGATGAAGAAAAGGAGGCCGCAAGAAGTGTCGGCGTCCGAAGATGGATCGCCAGTAAGAGCCAGAGTAGCGGACTGCTTCTATTCAACAAGCTCTGCTGAAATGCGTAGCGACGACTGGGAATGGACAGACCTTCTTCTGCATTTATCCACAGAACTGTACATCATGAGACCTCGCCTAGCGCTACATGGTTTGATGTAAGTTTAGTCGTGAGCGTCTGAGACCCAGGCTGACCAAGGCAAACACCAACTTTATCCGGCCCACCCGGATCCTGCTCATGTCAGAAAGGTGGTATGACTCTGATGCCACCTGGCCTCCGGGCAACCACGTAACAGGAGCATGCAGTATATGCCTGGAGCGGTTGCCACACAACACCATCAGCATTGTGAGTCGAGGAAGTGGTGACAGGCCATCAAATTGAAGATGCCGCTTGAGGAGCTCCTCCAGTGCCCCTCCACTAAGAGGCCTTGGAAGACAGTTGGCAGAAGCCAGCGTCGATCAGAAGTGAGAAACTTCCCCCACATCGTCACGTTGGAGCCATAGATGGCAAGCACGTGGCCGTGCAAAGCTCCAGCCAACTTCAGGGTCCACTTATTACAACTACAAGGGCTTTTCAGCATCATCCTCTTCGCCATGGTCTCGATGCTGATGACCAAGTTCATGTACATCATTGCTTGCAGGCAACGGGTTCAGCTTCAGAATGCCCAAGTATACAAACGCCAGTCACCTCAAGCCAGTCGCTTTGGCACATTCTCAGTCACTCTGAGGCATCTGCCATAGTCTCAGGGGTGAAGGTCCAAGTGCTGTTGGAGGTGGCTGCTGCTGCAGTGCTTGGTCTGAGGTGCCACTTGGGTGTCTGCCTCGAAGCAGGACAACAGGGGTGGCATGTGTGGGAGGAAGCTCTCAGAGAGCTGCTGCAGATCCCTGATGTTGAGAGCCCTCTTCTTTCCATGACACTGGGGTCGTCAGTCCCAAGACGCATTGACAGATGTTCTCTGAGGCCAGTCTCCGGCTGTGGGGTGAGAAGGAAGATGGTTGTAGTGGGGCTGTTTGGTCTGCAGGTGATGTGAGGTGAGGGCGTGGGTGGCAGGCTGTGGCTGGGTAGCACTCTGTGGCTATGGGGGCAGTGTGTTGTCGGTTGGCATCTGTGCATGGGTGGCATCTGTGGCATGGGTGGCATTGGTGGGCATTGGTGGCATCCAGTGAGTCTGTTGGCTATCAGTGGCATCGGGGCACCGGTGGCGTACGTTGTACCTGTGCCTGGATGGAAGGGCTGCCTGTGCTTGCTGGAACTCCTCGGTAGCCTAGCATTTGTAGGTCGGAGGCCTGTGGAAAGCCTGAAGGGCCTATGTTGACATCATCTGCGCGCGTGGAGGACGCAGGCACCTGGACTGTGCTCAGAGCAGCGTTCAGCTGGGTCCTTAGTAGGGTTGTGCAGATAGACCTGTTGATCCTCTCCTATTACTATCCTCTTGGTTAACTTTGTGATTCAGGACACATGTCCATGAGACGGTCTGGTTTGAGCTAGGTGGAGGAAGGGCTTGCGAGGTTTTGAGGAATGGTATCTCAAGTGGGTACCACGCTGAGAGAGGAGATCTACGCTTGCTTTTGATGTGTCCCTGAATCTCATCAGGACAGTGTCGCTCTAGCCCCTCCGGTCTGCCTCTCTGCCTGATTTCTGGGAGGTAGAGCTGGGGGTGGTGTGTGGGTGTTGCGTCTTCTGGTGTCACGTGCCCATTCTCCTTTGCTCCCACTGCAATCAGGGGTGCCTCCACTGCTCCGCCACGGGGAGTGCCAAGCTGTCAGGGGGGTCCTCGCTGTCGTGGGCCACTCCAATCAGATACCTGCAATGGACACAGGAGCTGACCTCTTGGCCGAAGAGGCAACTGGCTCTCAGCAGGCTGCCTGAGAGAGAGGGTAGACAGAGGGCTGCTTCCTTTGGTGGCGGATCTCACCCTTCCAAAGCAGCTGACACTTGGCCATCATATAGGTCTTCCCGGCATGAGCTTGACCGCGGCCTGCCAGACTTATTGAGGTGCAGCTTCCATTGTACCTACCAGGTGCTGCAATGTGCCTATCCACCACCACGAGGAGCACCTCCGAAGTGTTTGTTTAGCTCAGGCTCTCCGCCTTCTCTCATCCCAAGCCGCCTGCTTACCTCTTGGACCTGTCCTCCGATAATCTCTGCTGTCCCTTCCGCCCATCCACCGGTACTTCATCTCTCCTCCCGCCAATTCGACCGTACTCCCATCTCGCTCTTGATTCCACTGTCTGGAATACTGCCGCCTCTCCATATCACTCGAACACATGCTCTTCCTACCGTCTCCGACCCTTCCACTCGGCCAACCTCATCAGCCAGCGCCCTCACCCTCCTCCGGGCTCCACTCACAACGGACCCAGTCAGCTCCACACCACCAGCCCCATCAAACCAGCAGCAGCACAACAGCCCCCGCCCCACGCCACGCAGAAGGACCTACGCCACCAGCGAGGCCACACAGCAGCACCAGAGCACCACGCAGCGGACCAGCCCACCGCAGGTCCCAGCAGCTCCAGCAGACCAGATCGATCAGCAGGTCACCAGCAGCACCAGCAGAACCCGCAACATCAGCAGGACCCAGGAGCCAGCACAGACGAGTACAGCCCAGCAGAAGCACCCCAGCAGCCCCAGAGCGAGTGCGCGCAGCCAGAGGTCACGCACCAGCAGAAGCCACCCGCACCCAGGACCGCAGTAGCCAACAGAGCTCCCAGCACCCAAAGACAGAAGCACCAGCAACAGGATAGCACGCCACAGCAGAAGCACCAGCCACCCAGTAGAGTCAGCCCGCAGCCTAGCAGAAGCCCCAGCAGACAGCAAGTAGTCAGTGCCGTGGGTGGATGGTGCGCGCTGCTCCTTCACTTCCGGGCTCCGCAAAGATTGGCCACAGGCTTCTCTTCTTCCCCATGCGTTGCTTGGCTGGCTTGGAGCTGGTCTGCAGCAGGTCCCTTCCTCCTCTGACATGTGACGCTCGCTTGCGAGCTGCATCTTTTATATCCCAGCGCGGCGCTGACGCAATGCATCCTCCGCTGCATGCGCAGTGCACACGCTTTGCCACCTCCCAAGCCATCCGTAGCGTCGCTCTGCATCGTTGTAATCCTGCTTCGGCAACTCCGCTCCCTGCACTCCCGCTTCCTTTTTGCTGCCGCTGCTCGCGCGCTTAGGCGCTTTCATCGGTGTGCTCCACGGAAGCTCTGCAGACCGTGCCACTCCGCTTCCATCCGTTCCAATCACTCATGTCTTCGTCGGAGCATTCCGCTTTACAATCTCGCTATCCCTCCTCCCCCCATCTGTTCCTTCTATCGTTCCTTGCTCCGCTCCTTGTTTATGCAAATTGGGGCACTTTTGAGAGCCGGATAACAACGGATGGAACATTTTCTCATCCGCTGTGTCCTTTTTGCATACTTTTTGCATCCGTCGGCCTATGTGACAGGCCCTTTAGGAAAAAATGTGCTTGTGATGAAACACTATAATAAAATATCTATTTCTAGACACTTACAGAAGACAACTAAAGAGAGAAAGATTTAACATTATCTAAGTGTATCTTTCATCTTCTTTACTTTGTGAAGGTGTTTATTGAATCCTGTCTTTCCTATAGAAAATATCCATAACCCATTTGATTTCCAAGCCCTAGAATCTTTCCAAGCAATGTTTCTTTCCTGATATTATCTCTCAGAGGGAACTTCAGTATGAGAGAATAGTTTAATTTATTTTCCTACCATTTGGCTAGTCTGTCTTGCTTCAGTTAGATACATTCAAGAGTAGATCTTAAATAAGTCATAACTAACTTTTGTCCATTTATGTGAATGGATCTCTTTTGAGTATGCCTACAGTATAGAACCTATCTATCTATCACAAATAATTAAGCCATTATTTTATTTTAATTGTTCACTCCATACACAAAATATTTGAATAAAATGTAAAGCTTATGAAAGGAAAGACATTGGCTGGGGTGTGGAGAAGATTTAATTAAGGTGTCCATGAGTTCTACTGTGCTGACCTTTGATATAAATATAGATACAATAGTCCTACTGCATCATGCCACACCAGCAGCAGTAAGGACCCTGGGAGAAGAGTAAATATTAAGCTCTCATTGACCGTGTGATGTTCCTGGATATCACTTCTATATCCCATGTATTATAGGAAAGTATATTACTACAGTAGCACTGTAAAGTAAAGCCTTCTTGTATCCTAACAATAGGACCCCGCCATCAAACATTTGCTTTATGTACATGTTTGCATTTGAGGCAGTGAAGTCATGTTATGAAATTATTTGGTAGGTGTACAAAGATGGGAAAAAAAACAGGTACTGATATGTTTTGACATTTTCTTATGAAGTGATTACTCCAGTTGAAATAACCTTCGATTCCAACTTGAAGGTTTTCAATCATGGTAAAGCTAATTACTTGGGAATTTTATACCACTATACTGAGAGAAAAATGCATAAAGAATACTGTAATAATCAACAAGAAACATAGTGGAAAATGAACAGATATCATAGCAGTTGGAGGCTTTTTGACTTTTTTTTTTAACTGTGGCTGATAGATTGAAGACATTTCAGTCTGTAGGAAAATACCAGAGATCAGAAGTTTTTTTTTTTTTCAAACTTCTGTAAATGTAGCTCTCATTTGCATCATTTAGTTAGTTAAATGTCACTTTTTAAATATGAATGTATTAAATGTCAGAGAGCTGATAATTTGAATAGTTATTTTCTCTCTCTCTTATTTTCTTAGCATCTTCCAATTATTAAGGACATTTTGAGTGTTGATTGCTTGTTTTCTTGATTGGGACCTTTGTCTGTTTAATTACTTAAAAAAAAATCAGAAGTTACTCTTTACGCTACAATATCTGAATTCCTCCTCCCCCCTCCTGTTCTTGGCTTCAATAACAGAGAGATATACACAGTGGAATATTATTGCAAAAATACTGGGTAGGCTCCCATGGAGAGGCAATTTATCTTGTGCCATAGTTGCTCCTTTCTTCGGTCCAGAGTTGCTGGGTCTCAGTGTGCTTTTGCTGTTGCATGCCTCATCAGGAGCCTAGTACAAGGGAGCCAATTAATTGCAACGACAATTGTTGCTATCAAATTATCAATCTTGTGAGAAATCTAATTTTCTAATTAATGTGGGAGCATATGTGCATTAATCTGTCTGTTATTTCTGTTCTCTAATGAGACAGATACTTATAATGCTTTCTTAAGAAATAATAATAAACTGACTGGCTGTGCATGACACTGTAGGCTAATTAATAAAATAGTGGCAGCTCTTCAATTTCCCTGGGCTAAATATCTTACATCTTTAACATATTATTTACCATTTGTAGCTTTAACTCTGGATAGCAGAGATTCAGCTGATAATGTAAATTTGGCAATTAGCGCTCTTGAAATGAGAGGAGAATGTGCAAGGAGTGTTACTTGGGAATATATTCTCATGTTCCCTGTTGCAAATGCAGTACAAGAAAGGAAAGAACAGACTGTTAATGGCCATACCTATTGACATGTGTATCTTCTGCCTATAATAAAGGATCTCAAAAAGATGTACAAAGATAAATCAAGGTGGGATTTTCAACATTGTATAGGAAATCCTATACCATTTAAAACAAATGGCTGTCCAGTCTCTTTTTGAAAGCCTCCAGTGATGGAAGACCCACAACTTCTGAAGGCAAGTCATTCCACTGGTTGATTATTCTCACCCTTAGGAAATTTCTTCCTATTTCTAAGTTGCTTCTCTCCTTGTTTATTTTTTATACATTGTTTGCTCGGGAAAATAGTTTGAGCTCCTCATTTGTTTTGGAAACCCCTCAAATATTGGAACATTGTTATAAGTCACCCCTAGTCCTTTTTTCATTAAACTAGACATACCCAATTCCTGCAACAATTCTTCATATGTTTTAGTCTCCAGCCATCTGATCATTTTTGTTGCTCTTCTCTGCACTCTTTCCAAAGTCTCAACATCTTTTTTATATTGTGGTGACCACCATATATATGAGTACAGTATATGATAGAACTACAGAATAAAGCAAATGACTGAACTGAAGGATACCAAAAGAGGATCATCTAGTTTTTGTGTTTCTTCCATCATCACACAAATTACAACCTCATCTTTGTTAAGTCTTCCTTACTATATATCTAGAATGATCAATTTGGAGATATCTTCAATGCATGCAGTATGATTTCTTGTCAGTATTTACATGTCCTAAAACTAGCCACAGGTGTGTAGAAAAAAATGTGTTGATCTTTAAGTGCTAAAGTCTTTTTTTTAAATCTTTTCATAACCGCTAATACAGCAATTTTCCTTAAAAGCATTGTGCAGAATATTGGAAGGTTTGGAGACGATGATTCTTTCTTAATGGACATGTTGCAAAAAGAGATGGAAAATTACTGGATGTGACTGGTTAAGAACCAATAGCCATGCAGTTGGTACCAATATAAAAAAATGCATTTTAAAAAAAAAAAACATGGGATATACGTCCAAGGTAAAGCATTTCCGGCAAATGAAGGATTGTACCTCATGAGACCTGAGAACAATGTTTTTCAAAACTGTTCCCTGAAAACTGGATCTGGAGCAATGGTTGGATTCAATTTTTTTTACTATTGGTTCTGTAGGTGTGGCTTGGTGGACATGGCAGGGGAAGGATACTATAAAATCTCCAGTCAGAGGTGGCATTTGCCTATTCTCCGAATTACTCAAAATTTCTGCTACCAGTTCTAGAACTGGTCAGAACCTGCTGAATATCACCTCTGATTTAGAGGGCTTTAAAATGAGTCTGGTATCAAAGAAGGGGAGATTCCAGAACTCAGCATAATGTGAAATACTGGGACTGATTGGGATATACAGAAGTATAGGGTCATGCAAAGTAAAGATGGCATAATTGCACCTTGATTTTTAACCTTCCCTCTTCTGGATTCCCCTGGAGTGCATTCAATAATAAGTATGTACATCCAATAAAGAATATTATGTGAGAGAAGAATCCTAAGGTCTCAGACAAATAAACAAAGCATTTCAAATCAATAGAAATAACTAAAAGTTTTATTTCAGAAAAACATTGTCATCATTTAGTAAGCATTACTTATCATTTCTGAATAGGCCAAAGAAAAGGAAGAATAACACTGTAGGTGAAGGAAGGTAAAAGATGCACACATACACATACATATGTTGTTTCATAGACAACCAAACAAGACACCCAAATTCTGAGCAATGTCCTCATGAAAAAGATTTCAAAACTTAAAAGAAAACTTCAATTACTTGGACATCAGTTGGAAAGCCAACTTTGCCAAGAGTTCAAATTTCCAAAATTTCTCAGAGGCCAAGAAGAAGAACAAACAAGGGTGCTCCATTTTTTGTTCATCTTTCTAAAATATACCTGAAATTTGGCCCAAAGATTGTGCAAATGTAAGACTTTAATCAAACCAGGAAGCCAATAATATTGATTGCAGGGACTGTTATTCTTTTTCAGTTAAAAATGACATCTTCATGGCACTAGAATGAATCTGGTAGCATGTCTACTTGGGAAAAGGGGCTTCAAGTGGAAGAAATAATCCTTTCCATAATATCCTACATTCAGCAATACTTTAAAGGCTCAAGACTAAGACTGCATGGTCATCCCACCTATTGTTTTCCTATTTGAATCCTGATCTTTGCCAAGCAGTAGCAGCTATTGTAAAGGATCTCTCCATAAGGCAATTTATCAGAATTCTGAATTCTTCCTGAGCTATTCCTTTGGTTAATCAGAGAAATTGGCTACATTGGTTAATTATTCAGTGGCTCTTCCTTGAAACATCTTTGTTAACACAGGGAAGTTTGAGCTCTGATTGGCTTGTTTTCTATTTTTCCAAGTCTGCATTGGTGATGTTTTTGCTTCAGGGCAAGATATAAAAATATTTAAGAATACTACTTACAATAGTATACCCTATGTCTCCAGGCTTGAAATTTTGGGCTTAGACAATCTTGAACTGTGCCGCCTGCTGTCTGATATAAGCATTGTTCACAAAAGTGTCTGCTATAACATCTTGCCTGTCAGTAATGTCTTCAGCTTCAATCACAATAATACTCAGGCAAACAACCGTTACAAACTCAAGGTAAACTGCTCCAAACCCGATTTCAGAAAATACAACTTCAGCAACAAAGTGGTCAATGCCTGGAACACCCTACCCAACTCTGTTGTTACAGCCTCAACCCCTCACAGCTTCAACCTACTGTGGTCCTCACCCCATTCTTAAGAGTTCCTTAAAGGGGGAGTACATAAGCGAACTAGCATGCCTACTGTCCCTGTCTTACTATCCCCATTAATCTGTATTTACTTCCCCTGTTCATGTTTATGTTCATACCTATACTTGTTATCTTGTACATTTTGACAAATAAATAAATAAAATAAAACCCCACCTGTCTAGCTACAGCTGATTCTAGATTTGCTTTCTTGTGCTCTTCTGCTTGTTTCATTTCCAGCCACTGAGATAAATAGTTTAGAGGGAGGCAGAAAAGGATAATATCTGAGCTGTTCCTTCACACTTACCAGCCTTTTTGGTGATCCCAGAAAGAAACATATTTGAACTCTCTGAATCAGTGATAGCTGCTTAGCAGAGGATTGCTGAATGAGGCTACAGGTGAACCACACTATCTAATTTAATTTGTTCATCCATTCAAGTTTTTTATTCTATAATATAGTTATGTTTAATTCAATTTCATTTTCACATTAATTAAAAAACATTCTTAAAAAAGTATTTTTAAAAAATTGTATATGTTAAACAAGCAGTAGGATGAAACCCTGTGAATAATAAAGTTTCAAAAAAAATGTATATTTTAGGTTTCCTAAGTATTGCCTACCTAAAGAACCATTTACTCAAGTTTATTTGAGCTGAATACTTGTGCATTCATCTCAATAGCTAAATTAAATTTCTCACTCCAGTATAAATAATATATATATAATATTTGGTTAATTTTAATTATGCACCATTTGGTAATTTTGAATGCTGATTTCAAAAATAGCTTTATGAACAATAAAAATAGTAATGGTATTTTGTTTTTCTTCATGTATATGATCATATTACAAAACATCTATCCCTATTTGTTGATGTAATTAATTAATTCAGATGTAATTATACTTATAGTCGGCCTAGAGGACAGCTTTACAAATGCTAATCTTAAATAAACAATTATTAGGACTAATTTGGCAAGTTCTAGCTTATTTTACTTATAAAACAATTATGCACATGGGTATTTAGAAGTAAATTTTAATGAAAGCAATAGCCTTATTCCATATTAGATGTGCACAGGATTGCAGACTTAGAACTACCACTGAGACTTAGAATAATTTCGGTCATGATGTTGTGTACATTATTAAAATTGATTGGTATTACTCTGCACATAAAGGATATTAGCTCCAGTTAAATCATTATTTGTGAAAGCCTTTATTAGATACATGACTAGCCTATCAAAAACAGATGGCTTTTGGAACAGATATGCATCCAGTTGTGGGAAAATAAGTTTGCCATCAAACCAAATAAATGTAGCTTCCTAGTTTGCCAACTTAAGTTATTTTAATATACTAAAGCAAGTTGACTTTTTCCTGTCTATCTGTACATTTGATAATGAGCAAAATGACATTCATAACAGGCTAACACTTCCTGAAATAATTATGTGAAATATTCCAGGAAACCTTGAAATGTAATTTCTGTAAATTTGATAAGTAGCAGCAATACAAGTGATAATTTTGAAGGTCACAATAAAATAAAATAAATTTAATACATAGTACTACTTTGTGCTAGGGAAATGACTTGCCTTGGTAACTAGAACAGAGAGGTAATCCATATGCATCTGTGAATTCCAAATACTAAATCAAGATTTAACATTGAATTACTCACTGAGTAAGGGAACATAGCATTTCTAAATGACTGGATTACAATAAAATCCAAGCAAACTTTTGGTTGGAACAACAGAATGTTACCAGGTATATTTAATTAAGAATTGTGAAGATTTGTAAGTAAATTATGACAAACAGCAGAACATTTTATACATTTAGATCTTACAACAAACATTAATAATCAGATAGCTAAACAGATTCTTCACTTTTGCATTCAACAACCTGGTTGAAAAAAAGGCTCACAGAGAATATATATGGACAACTATGCTATACTAATGCCCATGATATTGAATTCCTTGATGACAAATAATATTAAAACACTAGTAAGCTTACCTACTTTTCCTTATTTTCAAAATGGTCCTCAGGTCCTGTACATCTGTTTTATAACCTTTTTTTCTTCCTCATTAGGAATCCAGTGAGGAAGCAGCAGGCATGGAAGGTATGAGAGTTTTCTATTGCTCTCACTTAGAGAATACACAGAACAAAGCAAAAAATATTTAAGTTAATTGCAATGTGTCTTGAAAATGGGAAAACTCCTCCAAAATATTCTGTATCTTGTATTACTACAAAAATTTGTAATTCTTTTAAGCTAGTGAAATTTCAAGCTAATGGTATTCTGCATACCTATGTAGTGTTACAAAAAATAAAATATGAATAAATGTACAAGTAGCTCTATTCCTTCTTCTTCTTTTTTTATAGCAAATATTTCTTTTGACATTCAGCTACCACATTACAGCTATACTGGAATCCAGTAGTTACGATGGATACTTGCATTTGAAGCATTGATCAGCTTTGGAGGGAGGGATATGATTTTTCAGAAATCTCATCAGAAAATTGACTGACTGTGAGAAAATGTTCTACATGTAAAAGCTTGTTCTGATTTCTAGCAAATAGCTTGTAATAAAAAAGAAACAATAATTACAGTCAGCTATTCCTATCTATTCTAAAAGGGCTAAATATTTGCATAATTGAGAAGGTAAATTTGATAGCAGAATAAACATTTCAACCAAACTTTTAAACCAGTAAATTGATTAAGTTGCAAATATAAAAAATGTGTACTAGTAGGATTGATGAGTGTTACTATACCAGTTTTAGCTTGCAAACATTGCAAAGTTGTGTGACTTAATGAGAAATCAACAGCTGAGAACGTGTTTTTGAAATCTTATTTTCTTTCTGGTTATAGATAGTGCTCCTGATAGAGGGAGAAAGAGAACTTGATCAAAGTTGTTTTTCCAGGATATAATTCATTTCCTCCCTGCAGTATTGTTATTTGCACCATTGCAAAGATCTTTTTGATATTCAATTGTGCTAACAATTGTTTTATGATTCCAGTTGCTCTGTCTTCTTACTTTTTATACTGCATGTGCTCTATTTACTTTACAGAGTCCCATATTGAGATATATAAACACAATTCACACATACTGTACATACATGCTAGGATGAGGCTATTATGAAAGTTAATTGTCTTCTGTTAATATAGTATGTATATATTCATATGGATATCTTATAATTGTAATATATTATGACTAAAATGAGATTTAAATATTGGTTATGGAAGTCTTGAGGGTATAACCTGGTGTTTCAAAAACCTTACAGTTTGTTTCACATAGTGATAAAAGAAATGATGCAATGAACCTCAGATCAAATATTTCTGGTGCAGTCACAAAATAGATTTTGCTTCTTGCAAAAACAATTTAGATGATGTGCTCTGTTGAAATTTGAAATGACTGAAATATAGCAGGGAGGTAGATACATTATTTATTGCTAAAAACTAAACCCATGCACACAGTGATACATGTCAAACTACTCCTAAAACTAAAATCTTACGGTATCTCTGGACACCTGCATAACTGGATAGAAGCATTCCTGTCAACAGACAACAAATGGTCAAAATGGAGGCTCCTATCAAATTTGTACCTGTCAAACAGTGGTGTCCCCCAAGGCGTGTTCTATGACCAACTGTCTTCATTAATCAATAATATGACTTCTGTGATCTATTAAGAGGCAACTGTGTTCTCTTCGCTGGCTGCTAAAGGCTATTTGTATAGTATGTAAAACTATTCAACACCACAGACAATCATTTACCTTTAAAAAAGACCTCGATTTATATATCAGAAAGGGTCAAAACAAATGGCAACTTCAAATTCTCAACAAATAAATGCTTTGTCTTACATATTGACCAAAAAAAATATCAGAAAATAAAATACAAGCTGAAAGTCAAAACTTTGTTGATGACTCAAAACTCTGTTCAAGGACCTTGGACTACTCATCTCTAATTATCTAAGTTTCTAGAAGCCCACTGTAACTACATACCAAAAGGCATTAAGAGTTGTTACCTGAATCCTGTCTAGCTTTTTTCTCTGGTAATATCACACTTACTAACGAGAGCATACAAAACCATTTGCTAGACCAATCTTGATTACAGCCTCATCAGTCTGGAAACCTGCATTAGCGTATCTGATATTTACACAGTTGAGAAAGTCCAGAATATTCACCAAAAAAGGTTCTCCACCTTCAATCTACTCATGCAGAATACCTTATGCACCAGACTTGAAATTCTGACCTAGAACTCTAGAACTATGCTGGCTTTCAGTCTGATCTAAATATAGTATATAAATCTGCATTGCAATGTCTTACCTGTCAATGAATACTTCAGCTTCAACCATAACAATACAAGAGCACACAATAGATACAAACTCAAGGTAAACCACACAAACCCCAAAAATTTTAACCTTAGACTGTCAACTATTGACCTCACCCCTTTCCTGAGAGATCTGTAGGGGGCATGTGTAAGCTCCTCAATGTGCCTACCATCCCTGTCCTATTGTTTCTTTTTTTTATTTTTCTGATATGTATCCATTTCATATATTCACAACTATGTTTATACTTATACCTGTTATCTTATAATTGCTTGACAAAATAGAATAAATAAATAAAATAAATAAAAACATATAACTCGGTTCCTAAGGTGCCTAAGGTTCTATGTTTAGGCAAGAAAAACCAAATGCACAGATATAGTATAGGTGATTCTTGGCTCAATAGTAGTAATTGTGTGAGAGATATTGGAGTGCTAGGGGACAATCAATTAAATAGGAGCCAGCAGTGTGCTGCAGCTGCCAAAAAAGCCAACACAGTCCTGCACTGCATGAACAAAAGTATATAATTAAGATCACATGAAGCATTAATACCACTTTATAATGCCTTGGTAAGGCCACACAGGGAATACTGCATCCAGTCTTGGTCACCACAATGTAAAAAAGATGTTGGGACTCTAGAAACAATGGAGAGAACAACAACAAAGACTGTTGACTAGAGGCTAAAACATAAATAATGGTTGCTGGAATTGGGTATGTCTAGTTTAATGAAAAGAAGGACCAGGGAGACATGATAGCAGTGTTACAACATTTATTGGGCTGTCACAAAGAACAAGTAGTCAATTTATTGTCCAGAACAGCAGAAGGCAGGATGAGAAGCAATGGATGGAAACTAATCAAAGAGAGAAGCAATCTAGAATTAAGAAGAAATTTCCTGACAATGAGAACTATTAAACAACTTGCTTACAGAAGTTGTGAATACTCCAACACTGGAAGTTTTTAAAATGAGATTGGACAACAATTTGTCTGAAAAGGTATAGGATATCCTGCTGAGCAGAGTGTTGGACTGGATGGATTTTGTCCCTTCCAACTCTGTAAAGGCCCGGTCCCACTGGCCGACAGACACAAAATGTATGCATAAAGGACATAGCAGACAAGCAAAATTTCAGGGGTGGCTCCATCCATTGTCATCCTCTCCAAAAAGTGGTGAAAATTTGCATAAAAAGAACAGAAAAGAACGGACGTGGGTAGTATGTAGCCGGGATGTTAAATGGATGTTCATAGGAAGCCGAGCGGATGAAAGCGGATGGAAGCGGATGACACTTTCGAAGGGGTTCCGGGGGAAAATTTTGAAGTAGACGTATAGCGGAAGGGGCAGATGCATAGCGGATGAAGCGGATGCATCATGGACGCCTATAGGAAACAAAGGGGATGCCGCA